>PVLD010002062.1:0-177634 GCA_004027595.1 Dinomys branickii
TCCCTTCTGCTCCCCTCCTTTCCCCTCCCCTCCCCTCCACTGCTCTGTGTCTCTCTCTGCTCCTCTCTCTTACTTTTTTCCTTTCTTTCCTTGGAGACAAGGTCTTGCTCCATAACCCAGGTCAATCTTGAACCCACAATGTAGCCTAGGCTGGCTACCAAGTGGCAGTCCTACCTCAGTGGTATGTTGGGATTGCAGGCATGTGCCACCATACTCAGTTCAGAGTTCTTTATAGAATTATGGAGGCATGGTGGATCACACCTGTAATTCTAGCATTCTAGGAAGCTGACACAGGAGGACCACAAGATTGAACCCAGCCTGGGCAACGTAGCAAGACTCTGTCTCAAAATAAAAAATAAAAACTGAATGGGGAATCTAACTCAGGATGAAGGCCTTGACTTCAATCCTCAGTACCATAAAAACAATTGAGCAAGGTATCCCAGATATGCTGCTATTTCCATTTTAACCCTTCCCCTTATTCTCAACTTCCCACAGCGTGTTCTCATCTCTGAGAGCTTTGGAGATCAGAGCCCTTGAGAAATTATGTGACAATGTCCTACTATTAATATTTTTTCCCTTAAAGTTTTCCCCTCCATTTTCCATGGCTTTTAAACCTTCCCGAGTATGACTGGCCAAGCCCTCTCTCGGGCACCCGGTCTTGACACAAAGTCAGTGCAGTCACATGAAGCCCTTCCCCATCACGGCCCCTGCTCCCAGGACCTCCTTTACCACCCAAGCACTGATTCACTATCAGAGGGGCATGCGTCAGCCATGAGCACCTTCGAAAGACGTTCCTTTGATGGCATCTCGTTTTAATGGGGTTAGATAAAAATATATGAGTAGATTCCCTAGTGTTTGTAATTCCACTAGGAAATGTCAGATGGAAGACCATGGAGTAGTAGGAGACCAGCATCTCCCCACTGGCTTCGCCATGCAAGGCCACTGTCAGCTGACCTGTCCCTCCTGCCTTTGCCTCCCCCTCTGCCTCCCCATCTCCTGCCCTGCCTTCTTTCTGTCCTCTTGCTTTCTCCTTTCTCTCTTCTATCCTTTATTGTTAAACAATATTTAGTCTTAATATTAATTTGACATTTTCAATATTAGAAGAGCAATTGTTTAAATTTGGTGATGTTTTGCTCTATGTGTTCATTATGAGATGATTAAATCAATCTAATATATTCATCACTTCACATTCTTATTTTTTGTGGTAAGAACATTTAAAAATCTATTCTCAGCAATTTTTGAACATGTAGTACATTATTAGCAACTGTAGTCATTTTAATGTACAATAGATCACCAGAACTTATTACTCCTAAAAGATATTTTCTCCTTTGACCAAATTTCCTGAGGCCCTCTCCCACATCTCCCAGCCCATGGTCAGCACCACTGTGCTGACAGCCCTATGACAGCACAGCAGGGTAAGCACTGGAAATTTCAGAGGCCACCCTCCCATATGCTGGCTGTCTTGGAAAACAGCCTCAAGTCTGCCCAGATGCCTACTGGGAGGCCTGTCTTTCCTCTAAATAACAGCCCTTACTCTCTCCCAGCCATGCCTCCAAGGGTCTTTTCACCGGGATCTCTTTCAAACCTCCCAATAGCCACAGATCCATCAGTCCCCATTTTCCAGATGCTGAACTTGAAAAGTGGAGAAGCAATGTAAGTAGCCCATGCTCACCCTGTTGGGAGCAGACTGAGTCCCAATATAGTCTTTCCCATGCTGTATCATATGCTCCAGGTGCCACCTCTTGTGGATATTAGCAAATGTTCTGTCAGTGGATCCAGTGTGAAGTACACCTGTGACTTTGGTCTCTGAGTAACAGTGATTGCCCCTTACCCTTGTGAATTCTGGAGCATCTGATTAGGAAGAGAGTTGCCAGTGCCCAGGCAGCAGTGGTGCTGCAGTGCCCAGTGACTCATGCATTCAGCTAACTCAATGTCATAGGATTCCTGTGGTCTGAGACAGACCTTGGATCAGTCTTCTTCCCTACTGCCATCTGGGTCTTCTATTCAGAATTTGTACCAATCACACAGCACTGCACATTAGTTCATTTTATTCTCTGCCTTGAGTGATTAAGGTGATGAGAGAAATGGAAAAACATTTTGGGGAAGTACAAACACCAGCTCTGCTGTGTCTTGGTTCTTTCTGCATGAAGTCAAACATCTTATGTATTGTAAGGTGGGCATTTCACACTAACTATCCAAAAAGGTACTTGAGATCAGGACTTGATGTGCAGGGATATGCTTCTAGAATGTTCCCTGTGGAATAGCTAAGAAACTGAGCCATGGTGTTCAAGGAGAAGTCACCAGAAATCAATTGACAGGTGTTAGGGGACCATGAGGAGTGGTTCCAGCAAGTTTAATATACTTTCCTGTGGTAGTAAATGTTCAGGTTCTTCACAAGAGCAGGGCTGATAAAATCTTGTGAACATGGACATCTCATCATAGCAAATGTAATGATTTTCACTTGTTTTAATTCTATGATTAGTTCTGTTAATAAAAATGTCTATTTAAGCTATTTAAGACACACACTAAAATTCTGTAATATTAATTTCATGGAAAAATTCCAACAGAACTATATTAGTTTTTCCTCCCATTAAGGTAACATTATGGACTTTTAATAGCACTCTTAGTTATAATGGTTTTTATTGACCTAATTATTAAATGAATTAAAATCTGTCTCAATGCATTGAAAATTATGTAATAACAGCATCAACATTAAGAGCCATGACCAGTTACTGTGAGGTAAGAAAGAAGCAACCATCACCCTCTCATTCCTTACATAAATTTCCTTCATCCAAAAGGAAAAGCATGTAATAATTTCATTCAATGTATTTGTTTAATTATTTACAAAATTTATAATGGAAAAATAGTACTAGTGGTAAATAGGTTATATGATACATTCTGTTTTCTTTTCCCTGTCTGTCTTTTGTGATTTTCTCTTTTGATGATTTCTAAAAAATAGGGCTAGAATTTTTAGCAGTTGTATTAAATATAATACAAGATCTATTGTGCAGTTTTATAGTTTTTAGTATGAAAGTAATATGACCAGTGAAATAAATTTAAACAGTGCAGATAAAGGAGAATAAAATAGCAAATCCCATTTTTCAGAACTACTATGGTTAAAAGCTCAAGGAACATATTTGGAAATTACCAATTTTGACCACTAATAACATCTGGCATTTGTCTGGCACAAGGAGCAAATGTGTGGAACCCAGGCCTCTAATCCTCTCCCTGCCCAAGTTAGGCATCACCAGGAGCCGCTGCACCCTTTCTCACAGACAAGAAAATAGCCTCAGACTCCATAACAGGACTGTGCCTCAGACTGACTCAGCATGAACTGACACCAGAACTGAAACCTATTTTGCATTCCTGATGATAACTCACTTTTGAAGATTTCTGTAGACACACATCAATCTCATCTTCTCATCAAACTCTGTGGAATGATGGGTTAGCTTTCTGTTACTGTCACAAATATCAGAGATAAATCAACTTATATGGAGAAAAGGTTTATTTTGGCCCACAGTTTTCGGGAGAGTCTACTTCCCTACTGTCACAAATATCAGAGATAAATCAACTTATACGGAGAAAAGGTTTATTTTGGCCCACAGTTTTCGGGAGAGTCTACTTCCTCTGGAACTGTGATGGTACTGACGGCCATTGCAGGAACACGTGATGAAGCAAGACCAGCACCTCATGGTGAGGATATAAAGAAAAGAAAGAGGAAGAAAGGAGAGACCACTAGCCCCTTTGAGGGCACAGTCACAGTGACCTAAAACATCCTACTAGGCCACATCTCTTAATGTTTTCACCAGCTCCCAGTAGAACCAACCTGAGACTATTTGGCCTTTGAGGAATAATTCAGACCCAAACTGTGGCAGACAGGGAGGCAGAAGTGTCTCAGTTCTGTTTTAGCAGATGATACCACAAGATACAGCATAGGGAGGTGACTAATTTATAGCACATGGCAGATATGGAGTGAGTTAGAATGAGAAAATAGACCTCCTGAAGCTTGGTCTCCAGATCTTCTTGTTGGTCTCTCACTGGTTCTTTTCACAACTATTAGTTGAGCACTTTGAATGGGTTAGACCCAGGACCCTTAGCAATGGGTAAGGCATACACTCTGTCTTCCCTAGGGAGTTTCCATTATGGGGCAGAGGCAGATAGCAAACTTACAAATAAATCAGGTGATTTTGGTTAGTAGTTCATACTCTGGAGAAGAGAAGTAAGTAGAATGAACCAGGTGGTTTAGCAGGTCGCAAGAAAGATCTCTGACAACTGACTCCTGAAACCCCATAGCAGAGTGAGGTGCTATAAAAAACCTTAGGATAGAATGTCCCAGGCAAAGTAGGCACAAATATAAAGAGCTAAGGGGTGGGAGGAAGACTGTGTGACTGAGGGACAGAAAGAGGGCTGGGGTGCTAGAGACCCATCATGGCAGGAAGTAAAGGTGGGCCAGAGCCTCTAGAACCAAGATGGTGCTTTTATTTTCATCTCATTTGGGCATCCATTAAAGAACTTTAAAGGAATAAGCTAATAAGCTAGGAACACCCCCTTCTGACCTCTACACTTCCTATCAAATGAGAAAATTGAACATAATTTCATCTTAAGTACACACTAAAAGGAACCATGTCTTGTTGAACATACACACATTTACTCTGATGGATCAATCAGAAAGAGTTTGCTTCTACAGTGCGTCCTCATAGCAAAGGAAGCTACCCGCAGAACAGGGTGAAAACTGAGGCAGGGCCTTAGGTGGAGATTCTTGCAGTGGCAAACATGATGGAAGCCTTCCTGTATGTAATACAGACACTGAGAAGCACAGGGCTTTCCCAAAGGAGGCAGGTAGATAAGCCTGTCTGAATAAAGGAAGCATTCCTCCCAGCACCCAGATGTTTGTTACCTTGCACTACATGGTGGGGACATCTCTTACATGGATCCTTAACAAACCAACTCAAGCTTCTTCTGTGTTGATTTATTTTAATCTCCAATATGCTCTATGATGCAGGCTTATTTAATTTGAAAAATACCAATAAAAAGATATTTCGATCGGCATCCCCATTGTTATTCACAGTACCAGGGCCTTGCTGAGTTCTTACCAGCTGCCAGTTGCAGTGCTAAGAGCTTTGAATCTTTCCACCCTGGAGGGGTGGCACTGCTGTTCTGTGATTTTGCACATGAGGAAAATGAGCAGTGGAAAGTTAACTAGCAGTTACATAAAGTCATACAGCTAGCAGCAGTCCAGTCCAGGAGGTTTAACTTTAGAGTCCACACTCTTCCCAATGAAGGGGCCTCCCTAATACCACCAAATGGAATAAGCCTGTTGAACTCTGGTGTAAACCAACTACTACCTGGACCTGAGGTCCCTGGCAGTGCCCCCCTCCCCCATTGGTTGTGATAGCACTAACCTCAGAGGTTTGGTGAGATTCCATGAAAAATGGTAAATAACACATGGAAGAGACTGCTTAGCACAGATCGAGTACCATCCAAGCCATGTCACTTGGGGACTAGGCCTCAGTCCCACGACCAGTGACTTGGAAGGCAGTGGTAGTTATCTCCTGGGACTGCAGGCGATCGAGTAGGTCATTGTGTAAAGCACTGACACGAGGCCTGGGCTTTTATCAAGTAGTGCTCATTCTTGTTCACCGACAGATCAGTGATATTCTGAATTTGTGACATCCATAACAAATCAGGATCGCAGGAGGGGAAACTTGCTCACTCTCCTGTGGGATTTTCATATCTGCAACAGGACTGAGCACCATCCTTGGCAGTCAGCTGCGAGGTGCAGCTGTGGCCATGTTAAAGGGCTGGCCCGTCTTTCACTCACCCTGATGTCCTTTTGGAGGAAGCCAATCTTGCTGCAAGGGGAGGAGTCAGTGCTAGGCGCTGGACTATGCCACCCTTGCAGGTACTGCCAGGGCCAGGCCAGGCTAAAGCTCACTGAACCTCAGAAAGGAGGAGAAGATGAACCCTCCCTAGTAGAGGCTAGCTCTCAAACACCAAGGTCTCTTCTTTCCAAGTCCAACTTTCACAAATGAAAAATAAGAATAGGAGGATTTCATCCCTCAGATGAGACAGGTCTTTTACTCTGTAGTTTTAAAAGATTCAAATAAATTCTTTTTATAAAGCCCTGCTCCTAGTTTAACTAAAATTATGTACAGTATGTATTTCTTTAAATTATTCTCTGGTGATGCTTGGAAAGAAATCTTTTGCAGTGTTGAGGATTGAACCCAGGGCCTCAAACATGCTAGGCAAGTGCTCCACCCACCGTGAACTACTTCTGTAGGTCAGCAAATGTCACTGAATCCTTCTAAGAGCTGGGCTACTGGGAAGGCAGTGGTGGGAAGTAGGAGAGGAAAGATTGGGGTTTGCTGGGTGCTGGTCTGCCAGCCAGGAACCTCCAGTTCTCTCTCCCGCTAGTCACCTGACTCCAGATGAGGCTTTCCTTGTCAACTTTAGTAAAACAAGCGACCAGGACAAAGAATCCCTCTCTCTGACACAGGGTTAGACCACTTTGTCCCTATCACCGCTGAAGTTGCAAAGTGACCTATACCTCCTCCCTGGCCTGTAGTAAGATCAGAAAGCTATTAGAACAGTACATTTCCCCTTTGCATTTTTAACGGTCTTACCTGGAATTACTAGATAGATCTGGAAATTAGACACACAGCTTGAGTACATTTGAGCTTTTAAGGGGTCAGCAGAAGGCTTTGTGACTGTTTGTTTATTCATTCAATAAATAGTGAATACTTAATCTTTGCCTGGCACTGTGCTAAAAAAGTGAAAGCAAATGGTGATCTGGCCAGAGTTCCTGTCTTCCCAGATCCTCCCTTCCATGAGGAGGGAGATAAAAGATAAATGAGAGGATGGACAATCACAGCCCAGGACAGAGATAAGGCAGGCCTGAAGAGCAGGATACTACAGGAGCTCAAGAGAGGGCTCCTTACCCAGACTGCATCTGGCCTGGTTCATGACTCAAACAAAGGATAAGAACCTCCACCAGAGGACAGAGAACCTGACATGGTGGGAGAGTGGGTGATGATGAAGAAACGATGAGAAAGGAGAGCATGCATCTGAGGTTTAACTGATACCTAATAAAAGCATTAAGCACTGCAGAGTTTGGCATGAAACCCTGAAATGGTTATGATTGTTGTGACTCTAACGAGAGCTAGCATACATAGAACTTTTACCACAGATCAACTCTTTTGCTAAGCATTTAAGAGGAATGATTTCCTTTCATCTTTATTAAATCACTGCAGAGAGTTGATATGGTCCTATTTTTTGTGTGAGAATACGTGGGCTCGCAGATATGACCTGCCCAAGGACGCAAACCAAGGAAAGCAATTCTGGGATTAATGCTCAGGTCTGGTTGATTTCTAAGCTTAGCACTAGATTTGACTTTTCATGATTTTGGGATCACAGAGTATACTTAGCAACCTTACCTTCCAAACACATAGCTTGGAAAATCATGTTTTCTTGAATTGTTTTACCAGGTATGGCCAAGCTTTAGACTAAAAATCAAAAGTTTGCCCCATCTGCACCTCACCTTGGTGGAAGACAGTCTCTTCTAGGCAGGCTTTGAGAGGCCTTCAGTTGCCAGCTCTAACCGAGATGGTTTAATACATCTGCTCTGTGCCCAAAAACCATTCATTGAATTCTAAGAAGAAGCAAAGCTTTAAGAGGCTTATTAACAATTTAACGTTTCCAAAGCATGTGGGATTGTTAATAACATTTGCTGCAGAAATCCTGTCACGATGATTAAGACCTGATTGCTGTAGGAACGCCGAAATGTGAAATCCATTTTGTGTCTGCACAGTTCCCACTAAGCTGCTGAGAGACCCTCCTTGGCTGACTGGGTGCCCTTCTCTCTCTTCCAGTTGCCCTTGGCACCTCTGCTTCCAAACCTCCTGTTCTTTTTTGAGAACTTGATCCAGAAGATACACAGTCCCCTAAATAACGCCTATTAATAGTGCTGTTTCCCAAATCCCTAACCCTATGGAAATGTCCAAGGTCTAGAACTGTGCTGTATTTATTCAGTACAAAGGCTTTTCTTAAGGTCAAGCCCTCTACTTGGCAGTGGGTAGACATACAGGCTTGACTCAGCCATGCTGCCGAAGAGCCTGTGCTCAATAGACTGTGACAAGGGAAATGAGTAGAACATTTGCAAGCAACAGAAACCCAGCTAAAACTGCCTTAGAGGCAAGAGGAATCATCTATTGGCTCTTGTGACCTAAAAGTCTAATGGTAGAGTTGTCTGGGCTCGATGGAAGCCAGGTACACGTGAACATCATTAGGGACATTGTGTCTCTCCATGTCTGTCAGGCAGCCTCCCTTCCAGGAAGGAAATGTGAGCATCAATAGCTCGAGGCTCACCCACTACCAACGTATCATTGGAAGATTCCTATTCCCAGGACCCTTATGAAACTTTGCACAGAGCCCTCTGGCCTACCCTGAGATATGTGCCCTCTGCAGAGTCAGTACCCTGGCTGGGCCCTGGGTACTCTGAGAGCCCAGACTCGGATCATGAGCTCACTCCTGAGACCAGTTAAAAATGGCACCAGCCCATTGAAAGCTTGAGTGAAAGGAAGGCTCCCCATGGGAAGGAGAGGATCTGCGAAGAGAGAAAGGCTGTGTACACAAGACACAGCAGGACAAGAACAAAGCATCAGTGAAGCCAGAAGCAAGAGGGGAGAATGCTGAAATCTTCCCAGTGGGGTTGCTTTTGAGCACTGCCCTGGAGGGTAAATAGAAATTCACCAATGGTGCCAAAGGGTCACCTGGAATTTAGTACAGCTTTGCCAGGGCTCCAGCAGGAATGGCCTCAGAAAATACTACTTAGCACCTCCTGCCCCACAGCTGGGACACAGTTAGCACTAGGACTACTGATGAATAAGGCAGCGTACTGTTTTGACTCTCCTGGATATTACCTTGTAGAGAGGAGATAAGCATTAAATAAATAATTCCACCAATTATAAAATAGTTCTTTCTCTAAGTATGTAAAAAAAGGTCACTAAATTGCACATCACTCTGTAGTCCACTGAAAAGTGTATATAGCAGGAAAAGAAAAAACTTTTATGAATATTTTAATATTAAATGTCTTGAGACATGATGAGATTAATACAAATTACCTTTGGCCTCTACAATTACAAGAGGCGCTTAAAGCGGTGGTCATTGGCTTTCAGACATTTATCAATCTAGTGAACTGCTAAAACGTGTATATATTTTTTCTGGTGGAATATATGCATATACATATACATATACATATATGTATGCATGAGAGAGAGGGAGAACAGAGACCTTGTAATAGAGAGCAGTTAGGAATATGTGTTCTTATAACTAGATGGCTGGCTCTTTCAGCGGTACCTTAAAAAATGCACCTTTTCCCTTCTGCCCAAATGGTTAATTTGCCCTCACCTTCTGAGTGTGTCCAACTGAGTGCTTTGTTTTGGGTTTTTATTTTTGCATCCAGTGTCCTCAAACACCTCTGTCCCAGATCAGTACAAGACACTGCTGTGCTGTTGTCTGCCTTATATTATGTCTTTGCCTGAAGCTTGTGGGGTTGCAAAAATGGTTTTTGATGTGAAACCCATGAAGATCTGGAAATGCTGCTTTTCTCCTACTGACTCTATTATTCAGTAATATAATTTGATTCTACTATTTTGTAACCAATCTGGACATAAGAAGGTTCCAGTGTAGAAACACTCCGGTACGCATTTCCAGGGGAGGGAAATTTACCCACTCATTATACACTGCTGGAAATCGCAGTGGGTGATGGAGACGTGAGACCACTGCGGAAGGCGGGCCCGGGGTGATGAAGTGTCGCATACAGTGGAAAATGTCACCAGCGATGGGAGAGGGGTGCGGTGTTCATGCAGATTCACTTTTACCTAGAGGCTTCGCTTCTTTGTTAAATGGAAGCCAGATGCTAACATTTAACATTTTTAATGGTTTCACATCCCAGGTAGCTCATAAAATCCCACTCATAAATCAAAGGCCCTTCTTAACAATATCTCTAAGGATGTTAGGAGGTCGCTGATGTATTAATGAATTAGCAGCCCTGAAAGCTAGGTTCACAATTTTTTTCCCAAGACCTCCACTTCTTCTCTATATACATGGAGAAAAAAGAAAAGATTGAAAAAAGAAGTCAGGAGCAAAAGTCTCAAAGTCACTGACTAGCAGTGTGTCTTCCACAAGACAAAGTGAGTTACGAAGAAAATATTCTAAGTGATTTAAAAGATACAATTTAAATTCTATTAGACTTTCTTTTGAAATGCTATGAGTTCAGTGAGAGTAAGATGTAAACCTTCCTGTAATATCTGATTGCTAATGAACAGAAGTATTAATCTTAGCAACCGGGAAGAGAAAAATGCACAGTGTTTTTCATTAAATCAACTAAATGATTAAATGAGTTAGTCAGTGGAAACCATTTTAATTTTCTGAATGTAAAATGTGTGGCTTATAACAAATAAATTCCAAGCACCTTTCTAAGCAAGTTTTGACCATAAAAAATATGGGTTATAAAGATGTTTGGTATTTTCTCCTTTATAGATAGTCAATATTTTAAATGCAGTGACATTAATTGTGTAGTATGAAATGCCCCTACTATCTGGGTTTTTTAAAAAGTTGGCAACCAGCAAAACGTTCCTAATGGATCTTCAACACTATTACACAATGATTGATTGTTGTCATAGTCATTTTAGCAGCTTTCAGAGCTGTTATATTTTTAATTAAATTGGCTGTGAATTTTGTAAGTGGCAAAGGTTGATAAACTAGTGCTTAGCACAATATTACTATTCTTCTTAGCGTGGCTGTCATAGTTGATACATTTATGTGCATAATCTTCTTAACATTCATAAGTCTCTTTGGTCTCAGGCATTGGTATGCAAGATTACTAGGTGTTTGGAAGTGGGGAAAAACATAAAATTTAACTCGGCAAAGAACGTGGTTCTGATACATTGCTTGGTGGACAGAGAGGAGGTCCAACCTCAGAACCACTGTAAATCAGCTTGCAGCCCCATCCTTGTGCTTCATCAGCAAGGCAGAGCAGGTGTGGGTAGCAGGTTGGTGTGCCAGCTTCTACCTGTAGGCGTTGAAACCTAAACCTAAATCACTATGTGATTCGCTGGAACCCCAGGCGAATACAAGAGTGAGTATAGAGGAAGACACAGATGCTTTTCCCACAGACACAGGCCACTTCAGAGAAGCCCCGTGAGGGAGAGGGCAATCTAGAGTGAAGGAGACCGGAAAGAAAGTCCAGGGGTTGGGCAAATTTCCTGTGAGCAAGCGGCCCTGTGGTGGGATCTGAGGCTGGGATGGCAGTCAGCGACAGAAGGAGGGGAAGGAAATGTGTTCCAGGAAGGGGAACAGCATGTGTGTGGGCGATCACAGGGAGCAGTCTGAAGACCTGACGGTAGGCTGGGGGCGGGAGCCCAGCACACAAAGGAGGATAAGGCAAGCAGTTTCGGCCTTGGATGCAGCGCCTGCACTTCCAGGCAGCCTGTGAGTTGATTGGCCAGCCATAAGGGTCCTTGTTAGAATCTTCCCCTAGGGCAGGACACTGATGGTCAAGTGTACTACAGGAGGGCAGCTTCACCTTTGATGTATCTGACTTGTATTTGCCACAGGAGAGTAAAAGTCGAAACCTGGGAGAAATGATGGGAGAAGGAAATATGTGTTTAATGGAATTACAGAATGTTAGGGCAGAAAGGGCCTTCCAGACTGTGTCCTTTGCCTCCATCAATTTGCAGCCTAGGAAGGTGAGCCCCAGTGGGGCTGATGCTCTACTTTGATTGGCAGTGAGTAAACAGCCTGCCTTGTTCATAAGTGAGGGTGCTTCCTGAAACGCTGTCACTTCCTCAGAATTTCTGACTTTTCATTCCTGGGGGAAAAAAGCTCCCCTTATTTACCTTACAACCAGATGGTAGCTCAAAAAAGTTTGTAGGAAACACAGTAATAGCAGACAGGAGCCAGAGAGGCCTGGACTTGAATCCCACCTGAGCTGACCGAACACAGCAAAACATGTGGGCTCTGCCTAAGTTTCCACTTTTGTTCAATGGGGCTAGTGGACACTGAGGTATAAGGGTTACGTTATCCTTTGTGGAAAGTACTTGACATATTCATTGGCATGTAACAATCATTCAATCAAATGTAAGTATTATCATCTTAGAACAGTTAAACTCACCAGTATATTATGCACAATTTCATTTGTTTGGTTTTTGAGAGGTCTTACTACATAGTCTTGGGAAACCTCGAACACTCAGTGATCCTCTTGTCTCTGCCTCCCAACTGCTGGGATTACAGGTGGACACTACCACACCTGGCTATTTGCCTTTGTAGAGAAAGAAAATGGGATGTTGCTTTTAATAAAGAATCAGATACCTTTTTAATGTGTTGATTTTTTAAATACCCAGGGATCTTCTCATGCACATGAGAAATTTCACATTGAGGAACTCATTCTTTATGAGTAAATAACTTCCATTTGTCCATGCATCATGTCAATTATGGGCACACAGGAATAAGTAAATAATCCTTAAAGGTCACAGATGATGAAAAGTACACCCCAACTCAAAGAAAGGAAGGCACTGGCTTTAGTTCGACATGGTGTGGAAAGAATGAAAATTTGGGGCCACACAACTGTGTTTAAATCCTCGTGGGGCCACTTGTTTGTAATCCATGAGGATGTGAGCTAGTTAGCTTTTCAGACCTGCGGCTCCCTCATAGTGAGGTAAAGAAACAGTGTCTACTGTATAGCATGTTTGAGACTGACTAAAAGGAGGTGAGATGTTACACCTCGTGAACATCCACCTGTTTGGGCTCTTCTAGTTGTACAGACTAACCCTGAGTGTTTCCACTGACTGCAGCACCAGGAATGGCATGGGGGTAGACTGAGTCCATTCCGCTGTGCAGCCTTTGTTTCTGAGGTAGACAGAGTGGGTGTCATTTCCAGGAAATGCAAAAATCACCTGAACAATATCTCCTAAAGCGTTTGAATCTGCCACCTTGATCTCTTCCATGAAGCATTCGTAGCAGCCTCTACAGCAACAGCTAGAGTATCGGGGGAACCTCACAAGACAGATGTCTGTGTGGGGAGACTGTATTAGTAAAAAGTGTGCATGAAGTAAACATGGCAGTTACTTTTAGTGGTGTAATCTCCATAGTTTCCAACGAGAGGCTGTGCAAATTGCAAAGGAGAGAAAAGAATACGTCAGTTTTCCTACACGGAGGTTACAGATGAGCCACAGAGCTACCATTTGTATTTGCAGGCGATTTCAATCATTCTGCATGCACACTCACCCTGGCAATGCTTCAAAGCATTATTCTACATTACTGTGGTATTTTATCACGCATCACATGTCTGACACAGTTCTCTCCCTGGCAAGAGAGTGCTTCGGGCTAAGTTTCAGATTTTGTCAGTAGGAAAAAGAGAACTGTTACAATTCAGAAATGGCTGGGGAAACATACCTACAAGTGCTACAAATTTATAAAAGTAAAGCTCTGGGTTGGAAGAAAAGGGAAGGATAAGTAAGCCTGTGTCGGTCACATCTACGTATTCTTTGTTGTGCTCTCACCTGGGCCCAGGACAGGGCAGGGCCAAGCCACGAGAGCATTTCACTGGCCAGTAGTGGTCAGCTTCTGATCTGCACAGGGAGGGAAACAGAGACAGCCTCCCAAGCAACTCACGTCTGTTACTTCTGTGCCTGTTTCTGTCACCCAGGGGTGGTAAATGACTGTCTTTGGTGACATGGGTTCTATGGTCATCTCATGCTGTCTTTCTCTTTTGGAGTGACCTAGAACTGTCTGAAATGATTATGCATCCTGGATTCCCTCCATTCCATCCATGCAACCAACAAATATCCACAGGCCTGGTGGAACAACGTACACAACAGACTCAGTCCCAGAGTGCACAGGTGCCGTGACAGAGCCTAGGAGAGTGGTACTCAAGGCAGAGACGCACTGATAGATTTGGGTGGGGCGATAGCTGCATCAAACTCCAAAGGGCACCCAGAGATGACAACATAATGTCTCCAGCCTCAGCAGCTCCACCTCCACTTCCTTAGCTTGGCTGAAGGAGGAGTAAGTCTGGAACAGATGGGGAAGTGTGGTACAAATCCAACTACCTTCTTGTTTCCCAAATATCAAGCATTAATCACAGTGTTTGCCTTCCCCTGTCTAGAAACCAATTCTACTACTTTTTATGTGTCTTGAAATTAGCTTCCTTTTTCCGCCTGAATATATTCATTGAAAAAGGAAAGATGACATCATTGCCATAATATAAAACCAGTGGAACGTGTCATAGGAAGAAGGTAACTGTGAAAATAAATACAGTGAAAAATAAAATAGTGTTATTAAATTTCAGCTGGATGCTGCGGTTGGAGCCTGAGGCCTGTTTTTTCCTGGCTCAGAAAGGGGGATCATAAGGCTTAGAGCACAAGGAGGACAAAGGAGAAGCAGACTAGACAGCTGTGCAGGGGAGGAAAGGGTGTGGGGACTACAGGGCCGCTGTGCCATTCAGCCTGCTGTCAGGGCCAGCAGGCCTGTGTGCTGCTTAAACTCTCCTTCTCTGTCTGCGGGGATGTGTGTCCCCAAGAGTGGTCCAGTGTATGGACCTGGAACAGACAGCCCAAAGGAGCAGAGTGACAAAGGCAGGGGTAGCTGTGCAGGCCTCTCTAAGGAATTTGGATTTTATCCTAGAAAGATGGGAAGCCAGGGAAGCAACCAGATGGCTGATCGGGGCAGTGTGATTGGCACTTCCGAAAGACCACTCCCCTGCAGTGGAACCAGTGGATGGTACAAAGCAGGACTGGAGGGAGGGAGCTGTGAGCAACCTTCTGAAGAATCCAGAGGAAAAAAGAAAGAAAAAATCTGGAAAAACCACTGTGGGGAGAAAAGGAATCATAAGCTCTGTTAATTGACCTCCTTGCATTCCAGCTTCCTACTGGAGACCTCTGTTTTATTCAGGTTACTCAGAAGTGAAGTCTGCAAAACAAGATTTGAGATTGATAATGACACAGTATCCTTTGGTTCCTTGAAGTGCCAGTGGAAATCTCAGTCTCTTTCACCCTTTTGCACTGCAGATATTAATGGGGGACAGTTTTGTCTCCTGAGGGGACCTTTGGCCATATCTGAGATCTTTGTAGATGTCACAAATGGAGGGGGCAGGTGTGCTATTCACATCGAGCTGAGGAGGGGACGGAGATGTGTTAAACATCCCACAGTACGCAGAACAGCCACACACAGCTGAAGGTGATCTGACCAGCAATGATACCGGAGCCTGGGGTTGAGAAACCCTGTCAGGACAGTCGTGTGTCCTCAGGTCAAAGAGGGAAGGCTATGTTGGGGCGGGGGAGCAGATACTTCTGTCAAAATGCCATTGTTTGCTTTAATAACACATGTGTTGTTACAGGTGAGTGGGTGAGGGGCAGAGCAGATGGGACTGGAGAGACACAAGTTCCTGCAGGTGTTTAGAATCAGTCAGAAGAGGCAGCAGCTCAAGACTGGCTACTGTCTTCGGACACTCAAGGCTGCCCTGTGAGGATAAAGGGGGCTCAGAGGTGACACTTCACAGGTAGATAAAAATGTGTCCACAGGGCCATGTCACTCAGTCTATTGCGCCACAGCAGGTGTGTTGAAATCCCATCTTCACGCTGTCTTGAATAGTTCTCCAGCTCACCCAAAAAACGAGCATCTCTCTTTTCAGAAGAGGGTAGTGGTGATTACTTTTTTCTAGGAGAAAAATGCCAAAAAGATAAACACCTTGTAAGTCGATTCATGCCTCCTGCAAGCTCGGAGTCTATTGGTGAAGCATTTATCTCCTTGTATGCTCACCGCTCCCAAATTATCATTTAATTAATAAACCTGATAGCCTGAGGTATGCTGATCAATAGGAAAGGGAATGGAAGAAGCTCAGTCTCATGTATCAGGTATTGAGCTGTCTACAGAAAGCTATGAGCCTTTCCTCTAAAATGAGCATGCATCTAGCCCACTGAAATACTGGGAAAGGGGCTGGTGTGCTGTGTAGGGTTTGAGAAGTGACTGAGACAAACCGCAGTCATCCTGTTATGCCTCATGGATAAAGGGTGTCTTAGTCAGTTTTTCTGTCATGGGGACGGAATACCTGCCATAGACAGCTTCAGAGAGAAAAGGTTTATTTTGATTCATGGTCTTGAAGCTTTCACTGCATGGTCAGCTGGCTTCTAGGCAGAAACCATGGCAGAAGAGCGTGGCGAAAGAAAGCTGCTTAAACCCTGGCAGCCAGTAAGCAGTGAGCAGAGGAAGAGTTAGAGAGAGAGGAAGGGGCTGGGGACAGGACATACCCTCAAAGGTGAGCCCCAGAGACCTGCTTCCTCCGACTGGGCCTCCTCGCTCCTTTACTTCCTGACAGCACATTCAGCTGTGAACGCATCCATAGGTCATTCTGCAATGATCTTGGCACTCTCACGGATCCAGTGGCCTTCCAAAAGCCACCCCCAACACATGAGGACTTGGGAGGACATTTAATTTAAATCAAAACAAGGGATATTGAGGGCTTCTCTATTTAGCACATGCGGAATTTGTGGATAAAAATGAACTAGCTTGCACGCGAACTAGGATCTCTGTTTTCATTCCTGTGGAGAGAACTGTTTTCACGGTACAGGCACAACCCAGTAGCTAGCTACATAATAAAAAACAGAAAAAGCTCTGTGATTGAATATATACTGAGAGAGTTTTGTATACTTCTTTTAGAATCAGGCAGAGCTAGTAGACAGGTCAGGTTAGGTAAGAAGCAAACACTTCCAGGGCCCTTGCTTCTAATCCTTTGCTCCCCTATTTTTCTTCTCTGAACATTACTGAGAGGTGTCCTGAAAGCTAGAGGTCAGAACACTACACCATGTAGTACTGTAATCCTATTTGGTTTGAGTATCAGTGACACAGCAATGAGTTTAACATTTAGAAATAAATGACAATTTGCAAAAGTCTCACATCCCATGGGCGCACATTTCTGGGGCTTCGTGTACAAGGGGGTGCTGAGATGATCCCCACTTGGGACACATGGAGGTAAAGAAATGCCCTGGGTTCATGTCCAGCAAATGCAACCCAGTTGACTTCAGTGATCAATGTTGCACAATGAAAATATCAGTAAAATTCATTAACAGGCTGAAATCTATAACTTTTACCATCTCTGAGACCATGGAGAATCCTTTTTTGTGAACACTTGGGCCAGGGATTATCCTTCTCTTGAATTATAGTGAAATCTGCCTTAAGTGATCACCCTGGGACCATCCAACATTCGTAACTTGGTTGAGGTTGAACTTTAACTAAAGGTCAAACAAAATTATTCTGGAAACCTTAGGGGTTGCTTAAAGGTGAAATAAAAAGCTGAGATGAAAACTGACTTAATCCCTGGTTTATGAACCAAGTATCACAGCTAACGGAATGCTTTCAGCTCAGAACTGCACTGACTTATCTTTCTGAAATGACTCACGCCTCTGGACAGATGTCACAGCTTTTCTGGCTTATTATCCGAAGTCCAGTAGTGCTCATATTTGCCAAGGGTGCCCATACATTTTGAAGACCTTGGGCGGTGTGCTTGCCCTCTGGGGTGGTGATTCCAGGTCAGGCCTTCTAGTGTGACGAATGGAACCACCCAGTGCTTTGGGGAACTGAAGTGTCTCCTCTGGGAAACAGGAAACTGGCCTCACCAGCACCAGCATCTGTTTGATGTGCGAAGAAGGACTTTCTTTAAAGCAGGATCTTTATTTCAACTCCTTGTACAAAGATTAGCTCTAGATTATATCATGAGGCCTGGTAGAGAGAGGAAATTGTGTGCTACCTTTGCCCTAACCTTTGCAGCATGTAGAGGAGGAATCAGGCCATCTTCAGCTGTTGCTCTGTGTTGTAGCCTGGGCTGCTTTAAAAGCATATCATGGACTGAGAGGCTTAAACAATACACGGTTACTACTCATGTTTCTAGCACAGGAAAATTCAAGTTCAGGGTGTGAACAGGGTCAGAATCCTAGCGAGGGTCCTGCTTCACGTTAACTGGTGGCTGCCTTCTTGTTTTAGCCTCAAGGCCACAGAGAAGGAAAAGCTCTGATTCCATCTTTTTGTAAGGGCGCTGGGCCCATCACTGGGCTTCCACTCTTGAGCTAATGGAACCCGATTTCCTGAAGGTGCCTCACCAAATCCACGACTGGATATTAGTGGTTTCACCTGTGGACTTGGGAGTGCACATATATTCAGCCCGCGGCACTCTGGGACTTCTGGGACCAAAGCTAAGAAGGCAGATAAGAGGCAAAAAGAGCGTGTGGGCTTCCTTCATTCCTGTGAGTAGAGGAGGAGCCAGAGATAGCAGACGCGCATTCCAGTGTGACTTATTTTGTAGCTTGGACTGCTCATTGTGATCCACTGAATTTTTCTTTCATCTGTCATAAGAACAAAACAATCCTAGTACCAGTTATTATCCTTTATGGGCTAGTGCTGAGGCTTTCACACTGAGCTACAACTCCAGTCCTTTTATTATTATTTTTTGAAACAGGGTCTCACTAAACCATATAAATTTTCCAGGCTGATCTTGAGCTTGCAATCCTCCTGCCTCAGTCTTCCAGAGTGCTAGGATTATAGGTGTGTGCCTCCATGTCTAGCTCAGTTTCCAACTTCCTGTGACCTCTGATATGCCAAATCCCATGTGCTATATAATCACATTACCTGTAGTATGGCTGGGTGGGTTCTCACCATGACGTTTTAGTGTGACGAGCAGTATTCCCACTAGAGGAGGTAAGGGTCTATAAAACATTGATTGAAAATACCAACTTTTTAGGGATGCTGAAAACTTCCTAGGGCAGGGCCAAAAAAAT
Organism: Dinomys branickii; assembly: GCA_004027595.1. Lineage (NCBI taxonomy): Eukaryota > Metazoa > Chordata > Mammalia > Rodentia > Dinomyidae > Dinomys > Dinomys branickii. The sequence continues at coordinate 18,825 of PVLD010002062.1, forward strand.
TCCAGCTGATAGCCCTGAGCACAGGGGCACATAGGAAGTGTCCATCTCTGTGGAAGGAAAAGTAAAATAACCCTGACAGAGCTGCTGCTGGCAGCAGGTGGCAGCGCTGATGTCTTTCCCCTGCCTATACTTTCTACAGTAGTTCCACAAAGGTCAGTCCTCCTAGACATGGCTAATGTGTCCTTGTGGCCACGCACTGCACAATCCTTCTCCTCTAATGGGGTGGGGGTTTCCACAGCACTTGTTCATTCCTTGTGTATTTATCAAACACTGCTAAGTGCTGAGCGCCCAGCAAGGAGCTGAACAGATGTGTTCTCTGCTTGCTGTGCTGGTGGTCACCAGCCCTATTGTCCATTTCAGGTCCAGCTGACATGGAGGTGAAGGAAAAGGATGTCCTGTGAAGAGAGGCACTGACCTGAACATTTCTTGAATGAAGGCAGACTTAACTCAGCCTGCTCAGATCAATAAATCCAGGCTTTTGTTGTTCAGTATTAAAGATGACTGCCCATTTGAGTAGTCTTGCCTAGTTTGTGCACACAGACTCCTAGGTGTCTGGAGAAAATGATGTTTTCATGAAGGGAAATCATACCCATGCTCTATGCCTGCTTCACATAACTGAAGACTTATTTGTGTTAATGGTAATGGAGCTAATGTAACACACAGGATAAATCATCTCAGCTCAGTAGTCTAACTGAAGGCTCCCTGCAAATCTGGCAAACAAAGAAGGCAACCCATAGAGAAGGCCCAGGAATGGCTTCTGCGTATGAAGGTTTGATTCTGTTGGCTCCAGATCCTGGAACCTGGCTCTCAGGGCCTGTCCAGAGCAGCCATCCCTCCTCCCTTAACAGTATTTACTTTTCTGATCACAGTGATAGTTTCCAAAAACCCCAGAGCAAGAATGGCACACAGCAATGACATCTTCTTTCTAGAAATCCTTTCTTACATCCAAGCTAATGTGCCAACAACTAGATGGTAAATGTTTCATACAAGCCAGCAGACTTGGATGTGGATGTCTGCTCTGGCCGAAGTCATACCAGCCTAATAGATTAAACTTCATCTAACTGGTCCATAGCTCTTATTCTCTCCTTTTTTTCATAGTAGGAGGACAGGTCTACAATCTAGTATGTGCATCAGCCACTTTTGAATTGTTTCTGACAAGTTTAGTCAGCTCCAAGTAACTATGAGTCTCTTACAAAAACTAGTTGATGAGTAGGAAAGATGAAAACAAAAACCTACAGGAACTTCATATCTGTAGCTACAGATCAAAGAGATTTAGAGGGAATTTAAGATAAAAAACTAAAGCCTGCATTTTTCCTGTGATTCTTATGATTCAAAGCCTATTTCTCTTTGTAATAGACTTAAAAGAATGTCCTACAAAAGAAGATCCTAACCCCAGGCTGTCCAGTCATAGCCTGCATGCCAACTTGGACCTACCACTTGTTTTTATAAAGAAGCTTCACTGGAACACACCCAGGCTTGCACACTCTCGAGGCTGTTTCCTCACTACTGTGGTAGGATATCTGTGGCACAGACCATATGGCCTGCACAGCGTAAAATATTTCTTGTCTCACCCTCTACACAAAGGAGTGTGCTTGCTCCTGCCCTCTCCTAAAATAAGGAAGAAGGTTTAAACAATGCTTTGTGGCGTGAACTCTACAAGGCTGGGGCCTGTGGCTGTTTTGTTCTCCTGTCTATTGCCAAGGCCTCCTGGCTAATGGTCAGCACATGAAAGGTGTTGGCGTTTCTTTACTCTCTAGAAGTAGAGCTCTTTTGTCCCCTTGTTCTTTTACACCTTTCTTCCTGCTTCATGGTTGATGTCCTGGCATTGTCGTTTGTCTTGCATCTTACCTTTCATTAGCACATTTTTAGCTTCTAAACAAATGATGCTCTTTGTTCAATAAATGACTGACCCATGCTAAAGTTCCAGGTACTGAAAGATATAATAGGGAGCATGCCAGAGTAAGCCTAGGCCTTCAAAGAGGTTCCTCTAATGGGAGGAGGGGAAACCAGACACACAAACATCGTCTTGGATGGTGAGAATGTGATAGAACAGGGTCATATGAATATAGATTGTGCAGGATAGAGGGTCAGGAAATGTCTCTGAAGGTGTTAACATTTCAGTTAATAACTGAATGACAAGAAACAAACCTAGGGGGATTTGGGGCAGAGTTTCACAAGCAGAGTGAATAGCGAATGTACACACCCTTCACCCAGGATGAGCTTGGCATGTTTCAGGAAACAGAAGGCGGGCCAGAGTGCTCGGGCACTGGTGAGCAGGCACAGGGATCAGTGGCTGCAGATGCAGGCAGTGCCCGGGAATCTTGGAAGACACACAGAACTGAAGTGAAAGGGCCTCAGGAAACGGAGCAACAAGATCTGAATTCTGAAAGAATGATTGCAGCCGTGCTGCAAGGAAGCAGAAGAGACTAACCTGGAGGCCACCCAGGGTAGTTATGTGGGGACGTGGAAGTACAGAGAAGCAGCCCATCTGGGGATGCAGCCTGTGAATACAAGGGGAAGACCTGGCTGTTGGAGGCCAAGACAACGCTCAGAAGCTAAGAAGGAGGTCTCGGTAGGGGCTGAACTAGTTGATCATCCTACTTACTGCAAAGACTGAAGTAGGTCAGAGCAGTTAAAAGTCAAGCATTGCCTTTAGGGTGTAATAAATAGGGATCATTCTCCACAGAAGGAAGAGGGATGGTCAGATGATATACACGGTTAGAACTCATACAAAGGTCTAAGCTAGAAACATACATTTGAGTTATGGAAATAGTATTTAAAGCCATGGCCTAGAGTGAAAACGTGGATGGGAAAAGGAGTAATACAAGCTTCAGTCACTCTGATCTATCCAGGTTGGGTTTGGGCGGAGGCGCAGCTCTGTAGGAGACTGCCCCAAACACGAAGTCGGAACCGGACTGGCAGAAAGCACTGGAGAGTGTGGCTGGAGCACAGAGAGTGTGGGAGAGGTTGGAGCAACATGTGGTCAGACTGGAGCTCAGATTTCACCCCACAGGACACAGAATAGGAGCAATAGGTTTCAGAATCTGAGTTCTGGGGTGAGGATGCCAGAGTTTATCCATAAATTCTGTTACTCAGCAGGCCCCGTGTTACAGATGAGGAAGCTGAACCTCTCTGAACTTATTCCTTGTCTGTGATACAGGAACTGTTCTAGTGCTTACCACACAGGGCTGCTGTGAAGATGAAACAGAATCATGCTTGCAGTATGTGTAGATCAGGGCTGAGAATACTGCAAGTGCTCCAGAAGTGTCAGCTCTGCTTGCTATGGGAACAAAGATTCACCCGCTCCCACTGACACTTTTAAATAATGATGCGGAAGTGAAAGCCTTCTGGAGGAAAGGCAGGGTTACTGCTGAAGAGGCTGTTGGGTCTTTAGGGGAGAGACTCCTGTGTTCACTTCTCCTAGGACTCCCACCCACCTCCTTCCTTGCTACTTCCTTGATGGACCTTTTCTCTTTCCCTCTGCTTTCCGAACCAGTGCAGTCAGCCCCTCATTTTCACCTAGCTTGTGAAATGTCCTGTGTTGTTATTTATCTCACATCAGTGTGACCAAGTCAAGTCATGGTCTGTCTTACTGCTCCCCCCTACCCAGGTCCCTAACTGGGGTGTGATGGTGCCCTTGTGTAGCCATCACCCTGAGTGAAAGAATAGCAGGAGTCTGCCTCACACACCGGGGACATGTGCAAACCACAGCACGTGCCATAGGAAATTCAGTTGCGCTCAGTGGGAGCGGAAAGGCTATCTAACACTTGTTTGAGTGCTGTTAGAAACCAGCCAGAAGGAAGGTCCACTCCCCACGTGGGAATGCTGGGCCATGCAGCGAGGCTGGCTCTTCAGCAGGCAGGCAGAGTTTTCAGGCTCATTTAAATCTTGAAGATACATGCAAAGAACTGGACAAGCAATTCAAATTCATTTTGTGAGGTCACAGTGCCAAACTTTGGCCATGTGAGCTCACAGAGACATTAATGGGGTGATGTGCTCCACGATGGAGAATGAGGATCAAAAAGACTTTAATGGGGCTTCATTATATCCATCTGTCCATCCATCACTTCTTCTCCATTGCTCAGCACTTGACTTGAGAACCGAGAATGCCCCCTGACTAATTAGATTTATCCTAATCTGCCTTATGGACCATCAATCATTTCAGAGGCCATCTGTGAGTTTAGAGTTCAGACCTTTAAGAATTATGCTAATCAGTCTTTTTCTAATTTGAAGTGTTCATCTGATGACCACCATTTGAAATTTCTGGCTGTGACACATGGTAACCATTGTGAGATTTTTGTGCTAATTTTGAACACCCATTTCCTCTGAAGTGCCACATAAGGGACAGTTTCTAAGAAAATAGGCAAACAGGAAGGGATCTTTGAGCAGATAGCAAGTAAGTATAGAAGAAAACCAAAACCAGAGTAAGTGTGGGGAGAGTTTTAATCGGCTTGTCATATTAGGAACAAATGACTTGCTTTCCTTTGTAGGCTCATAAATGTAGGCACTTGAACTACTGTGGGTGGAGGGGGTTGTGTATTTGCAATTCTAACAAGCTTCCCAGTGAGGCTGAGGCTGGGCCTTTTAAGCACACGTGGCATGACAGGAAAGGTCAGGGGTTTGGGGAGCTGAACAAAATACATTTGGGGATCACCGACCCACCACATGGTCCCGGGCAAATTATTTCCTTCCTCTGGACTTCATTCGCTCAAGAGATATTTACTGAATCTCAAGTTTGGGCCAGAATCTGTGCTCCTTAAGTAGCTGAACAGATAGAAAATGTCCCCACTCTCCCAGGATTTTCGTTTGGTGGAGAGACAGGAGAAAGGTAATGTAATTACAATGCTCAGTGATCTCTAGTAGGAAGAGTAGTGGTGCCTAATGTTTCTTGAGAACCTTCCATGTGCAAGGCACTTTTTAAAGACTTTCGCAGGCCTCACCTCATTTAATATTCATAATACTTTGGAGGCAGGTCCTCCTATCTCCTGTTTCAGAGACAGACACTGTGGTGTAGGCCCAGCTGCCCACACTGAAAAGTGGTTGAGATATGACCTTGAAGCCAAGCAGTCTAATTCTAGAACTAATAGTCTTGAGTAGGGATCAGCAAACTTTTTATGGATAGGGCCAGATGGTAAGTATTTTAGACTCTGCAGGCCATTCATTTCTGTCACAGCTACCCAGGCTGCTGCCTTAGCATGGAGGCAGCTAGGCACCATGTGCCTGGTCACTTTCCAGCCACAGTTCAGGTACCAACCAGGCACCAGGGCAGAGCTGACTCTCCGGCTATCAGTGTCGATGCCTATACTTCATCATTGTCTTTGACCAGCATTTCTCTTCATCTGAAACACAGTCCAGTATTAATATAATGTGCTCCATGCACAGAATTTTAAATTGTATACAGTAAGTCTCGAGCTTATGAACATTCGAACTGTGAACTTCCGTAGAATTAAATAGACCTCACATTAGGAGCATTCGTAGATGCAAACAAATCACAGAAGTACTGTACCACCATTTTAAGGTAAGTGTAAAAATAAATATAGTCTAGCTACAGTGTCGGGAGTGGCTGAAGTTGGAAAGTAATTACACGTGAGGGACAAAGCCAGCCCGAGAACATGGGAGCGCTAAGAACACAGGGGCTCCTCAAAGCATGCAAACAAGCCAGTGTAGCTTGTTAACTGATTGCTGGGCAGCGAGGTGAAAATTAATCAACCTTTCAAGGGTGTAAATAAACACTCTCCTGTTCCTGGGCAGTGCTCCTTCTCCGCTGAGAGAGGACCCCGCCCGACCCCAGCTTTCTGTCTCTCTGCTTTTCCATATTCTTGCCACCGTGCTCTCCCAGGGTACATCAAGGGCCCAAGGGACCTCTACACTACAGTGTTTCTGTGTTTTTTCTGTTTTGCATTGCATATTTGTGTCAAAGTGTATATGGCTCACTTTGCCCACCTTATGAAAGAATCCTACTTGCAATATTTTCCCAGAACAGAACCATTTGTAAGTCAGGGACTTACTGTGGTAGCCATGAAAAAAAATAAAACATAAGATTTTAATATATTTCATAATTCACTTAACCTAAAATAGTATTTCAATAGGGAAGCAGTATAAGTACTTAGGAGATACTCCACAGTCCTCTCTGCCGTGTCTTCCAAATCTGGTGTGTGCTTTGCTCTCAGAATACATCGGATTTGGCACTAGCCATCCTTCAAGTGCCCAACAGCCACATGTGCTGGCCACCAATGTGTAAGGCCAGGCAGCTTGAAAATGTGTAGGAATCTTCTGGGGTGGGGCCCAAGATTCTACCTTTGTTACGGACCACCAGAGGGGGTTGGTCTGTGGGCTGTGGTTGGAGTAGCAGGGCCACAGTCTATGACCCAGGAAGGAAGGAGATAGGATAGGGTGGCACCAGAGCAGAAGGCAATGTGGGAGATCCGAGAGGCCTCTTGGAAGGTGGGAGTCACATTCAAGCTGAGAGCCAGAGATGGGGAGGAGCTGAAGGGAAGGGGGGGAGGAAGAGGAGGATAGCTGAGTAGGTATGTATGTATGTGCGGGATGGCTGACATGGTTGCACTGTTGTCTCATGTCATATTGATGTGGGAAACAATCAGTAATTAGTTGTTTGATCAATCTTGTATGTCTACTTGTATTGTCCTGAGTATACACTTTGAAGCTACCGATGTGTAATACAACAACCATTGTTGATCTCCTGCCACCTGTAGTTCAGTTTTTGTACTGTTCTTGTGCTACTGTGTGTATGTTTGTTAGTGTTTTTGTTCTTTTACTTTTAAAATAAAAAAAAAAGAAGCATAGCAGTGAGCAAAACTTGTCTTCAGGTGGGGTGAAGCACGCACATTTCACGTCAAGGTTAAACGGTATCTTGGAGTTTGGCATTGGTGTGAAGAGCAAGGCAGCGCACAGTTTCAGCTCCCAGGCACCCTGCTGTCCCCCAGGCGGGACTGGGTATCCTTCTGGCAGCTCCGCAGTCGCCTGTATTTCTTTCCTCTCTGCACTTTCCACACTGGCTGTGGATGTGCCCTTGTTTTCTAGGCACCCAGTAGGGTTGTGAGCTTGGATGGGCCTGACCTGGAGTGTGAGCACCGCTCTGTCCCCAGCCTGTGTGTCTGCAGCAGAACAGCTTGGGACTGGAAGTAGAGCCTTACAGAACATTTGGAATTCTGTGCAAATGCGTCTGTACTGTGGACCCTCTGAAAATTTTACAGGTGGGAGCTTTGTAAAAGTTTTTGGGGACTGAAGCAGGCAATAAAAAGTATGTGTGTATGACATGAGGTGATCCTGAAGGCAGGTCACCCAGGAGCAGAGCACCCTGCAGATGTGTTCATTCCAGCCAGCTAAGCTTGTCTGTAAGTCAGCTTTTAGAAGCCCCTCTGCTTACTAAAGGAAGTGCTACTTCCTTCTTCAGTATCTGCTGGTGTCTGCAAAGGCTGAATTTGAAGTTTTGGTTGCTGGGAGCATGAGGAGAAAGGGAAAGATGGGGCAAAGGGAGAAGCTTGTCTTTCTCAGAAGGTTCAGGCCACGCTTAGAGTTCACCAAGTTGTGCACATGGCTGCTTAAGGCAAGAGCTAGAAGCTAGTTGTAGTTGTACTACTGAGCTCCTCTGGAACTCTGCAACTCTGGACCTACCTCCTCCCCAAGCCCCAATCTCCACTATTGGTAATAAAGGACCTACAGGGTTCTTCTGCCTTCTTGTTATAAAAGTTTCAGTCACTTGTTTGGCATTGCCTAAACTACAGAGAGAGACTGTATACAGTGGTCAGGAAAGCCAGCATGAGTACCCAGCTGCCTGTGTTTGTATCCCAGCCCTGTGCCCACTCAGGCCAGGCCCCAAGCCTCTTTGATCTCAGCTTCCTCATGTGTTAAATGAAGAAGCTCACGGTGCCACCCTGGTGATGTGGTTGTGAGGTTAGATGGATTAACCTATGTAAGGTATTTAAAAGTGTCTACATATACCAAATGCTCCTAGTGACCGCAATAAATGGCACCCACTGGCATCAGTGCCTATGTTCCTTTTCAAAATCCTTCCAAAGAAAGATGGTAAAAGACACATCATGATTTCCACTTAATATTATGGGTGATAAAATTGAGATTCAAGGAGACAAAGCAACATAGGGACAAAGTAACAGAGGGATCGCTATATCTGAAGTCCAGGTTGTATGACTCCAAATTCAATGAACATTCGCTTTATACTGACCCTACCCAGGGCACTCATGGGTGACATCAATGTAAAGATACAAGAGAGCTGTCCCATAGTGGTGGAGGCAGACAAGCAAACATGAAAATTAAATCCATGCCTGAGGAGAGAAAACTTCCTGATCTAGGCTGTGATACGTTGAGTATAGTAGTATTGCTGGGCCGCTTAATGAAACCTGTGGATCGGTCTCAGTAGAGGAACCTCCTAGAAGTTTCATGTAAAGTATGTGGGTAGTGGAGTACACCCATTTTTTAGGAAAATGGATCATAGCTTTGAAACTATTCTCAAATTTGATAAGAACCCCTATTCTAGCAGAATCTTAGGTAATTTGTAAACATTCTCAGTAACCACCAGCCTGTGTTTTTCATGTGAATTTGTGCACACATCCACAGACAAATAGACACTGCTGATCTGAAGGAGGGTAGCAGTTCTTAAGCTCCCTCCTCATTTCTGTGGGACAGAGTCCTGTATTGCTCCTCTGTGTAGGCATTGCCAGCGACCTGCTGGGCCAAGGAGACAGTTGACTTTTATTTCACTCTACACACCTCTGTGTGCTCCTCTATAAATTGTCAAGGTAATAGCTTCTAGTTCCCAAGACCTTGGGGAGGTTGAATGGTTTTCCTCTAACACACACCTCAGACATAATAGACCATTTGGAATGTGAGCTGTCCTCCTGTATATGGTAGCAGGGTACACGCTGGGTTCATTTAGCTCTTCCTAGAGAATTAAGGTTTTTTTTGTGCTGATTACTATTTTTCGTTCTTATTCTCATGTGTTTCCTCCAGGGTAAAGATTTTAATTCTTCTCAAGAATAATTCTCATCCCACATCTATGGCCTTTGTGAATCAGCTTCTTTGCCTCTTGTTCTTTCCATCTATGAGGACATCTTGGGAAAGGCCACTTGTTCTTTCTTCCACAATTCTCTCCATGAAGTTCTGCTCTGATGTTTGTGATTTCCCCTCGTAGCTTTCTTAATTGGCCAATGATATTTTGGCTCACGCATCTTTTATGTGAGAGGTGGGAAGAGAACAAAATAGCACTGCTACCTTAACCCTAAGAAAAGTAAATTGTGTGTGTTTCCCTATGATCTAGAAAGCAGATATTCCCAGCAATTGTTTTTATTTTAACTTTTTAAAGAGAAAACAAATAACAAGATAACAATGAAGACAAAACAACATAAAAATACAGAATTTCAAAACAAGATGATAAGAAATTAACAATGATTATTATATTACATATTGTTATCATTAACAAGGTTGCTCAGATTACCAGATGTAAGAATACAAGAGTGATCAAACAAAGAGAATAAAAATAATAATAATAACATTAAAAGTGATACAGAATTTCACTAAACAAGATGATAGGAATTCAACAATGGCTGTTATATTGCATATTGTTGTCTTCAAATTAGTTGTTTAGATTACCAGATATAAGCGTGCAGAATTGCTCAAAAAAAGAAAAAATGTAAGCGTTAACTGCTCCTTTCAATAAAACAATAGACACCAACGGTACAATTACCTCAGCTCTCCTTGTATACATATACGTTTTTCCCTTCCTTTCTTCTTTCTTTTCTCCTTTCCCTCATCCCAATTGTTCCTTCCCTTTGAGGAATTTCTTTCCCTGTCACAACACTTATTGTACCTTTTGGCTTTTATTTACTTTTTCAGAGTCTTACACTGGGGAAACAATACAATGCTTACAATGCAGGTCTGATTTATTTCACTTGTGAGTATGGTCTCTAGTTGTATCCATTTACCTGTAAAAGCCTCAAGTTTAGCATTTTTATAGCTGAGTAAAACTCCATTATATAAAAATACCACATCTCTTTTATCCATTCCTCAGTTGATGGGCATTTGGGTTGTTTTCAAGATTTAACTATGACATATTGCACTGCTATAAACATGGGTGTATATATATATTGCTATGGTATGATGTTTTCAGTTCTGCAAAAATACCTAGAGGGGAATAGCTGGGTTAAGTGGGACCTCTAATCCTAGTTTAGTGAGGAATCTCCACACTGATTTCCACAGTGGTTTCACCAGTCTACACTCCCACCAGCAGTGAAGAAGTGTTCCTTTTTTCCCATAACCCATTCAGCATTTGTTATTGGTTTATTTCTTAATGATAGCCATTCTTTCTAGGGTGTGATGGATCTCAGTGTTGTTTTAATTTGCATTTCTCGAATGACCAATGATGTTGAACATTTTTTCATATATTTATTTGCTATTAGTATTTCTTCATGTGAGAAGTATGTATTCATCTCAGATATCTATTTTGGGCATGGGTGTTTGAATTTTGGAGGCCTGATTTTATTAATTCTTTACATGTGCTAGATAGAAATCCTTTGTCTGAGGGACAGTTGGCTATAATTTTTTACCAATTCATGGGTTTTCTTTTTACCATGTTGGTGATTTCCTTTGATGTGCAAAAACTTTTTAATATGATAAGATCCCAGTTGTTGATTTTTTGAAGTATTTCCTATACAGTTTGGTTTTGGTTCATGAACTCTCTGCCTACAAGTCTTCAAGATTTCTACTTTCTCTTCTAGTAGATTTAGTGTTTCTGTTTTAATATTTAGATCTTTGATCCATTTTGAGTTTATTTTAGTGCATTGTGATAGACATGGGTCTAATTTTAGTCTATAGCATGTGGAAAGCCAGTTTGTTCAGCATCATTTGTTAAACAGGCTTTCTTCCTGTGAATATGTGTAACCCCCTTTGTCAAAGATAAGGTGGCTGAGTACATTTGGAGATGCATTTGTGTTTTCTGTTCTGTTCCACTGATCCTCATGCCTGTTTTTATTCCAATACCTACTTTTATGACAATAGTTTACTGGTATAATTTCAGGTCTAGGATTTTGATGCCCCCTGATATGTGTTTGTTGTCCAGAATTGCTTTTGCGATTCTAGGTCCTTTCTGGTTCCAAATGAATTCTGTTTTCTCTAAATCTGTGAGATATACTGATGGTATTTTAATTGGGATTGCATTGAATCTGTACAACCATTTGGGGAATATGGCCATTTTCACAATGTTGGTTCTTCCTATCTATGAGCAAGGAATATCTTTCCATTTTCTGAAATACTCTTTGATCTCCTTTTTCACAGTGCTGCAGTTTTCACTATATATATCTTGTACTTTATTTTTTAGATTTATTCTTATGTTTTTCAGTTTTTGTATGTTATTGTGAAAGGTGTAGTTTCCCTAATTTCTCTCTCCTTGTGTCTGTTGTTTGTGTACATGAATGCTATTGCATTTTTAGTCATTTTTTACTTTAAATCAAAGAAGCTATATCCAGATATGGAAAAGGATTCCACTTGAGGCTGATTCTTAATTTAGATGGATGAAAATTCTCACAGAATTTCAGCTATTTCTGGGATTTGCTGTACTTGTTTTCTCTGCCTTCTTGGGCAGAAGCATGAGGCAGAAGTGTGGATGAAGGCAGAGGCGTGAGCTTGGAAATACAGAGATCTGGTTGTGGACTCTAATCCTGCCACATGAAGGCAGTGAGGCCTTGGACATGGCACACAGGTTTTCCACCTTGTGACATCTGTGGAGTGGGCTGTGGGTGAGCACATTGGATTGGTTTCTTAGGACCACTGTACCAAGACTGCAGCCTGCATGGCTTCCACAAGGGAACTTTGTTGTCTGACCCTTCTGGAGGCTAGAAGTCTCCAGATGTCATTTCTGCAGCACTGGGCACTGTAGAGGGCCAGGAAGGGGAATTTATCCAACATCCCTGATCTGACTGCTAGTGGCCTGCTGTCAATCTTTGCCATTCCTCAGTTTGAAGACCTATCACCCTACTCTCTGCCTTCACCATCCCATGATGCTCTCTTGCATGCAGGTCTCTCTTTGTTGAAGTACATCAGCCACACTGTGCTCATGCTCACTTTGAAGCCCGTACTTTAGCTTGATTACTTTTATGAAGACCTCATTTCCAAACAAGGTTCCACTCTGAGGTTCTGGGGTTAGGGCTTCAACATATATTTTGTGAGGCTAGAATTCAACCCATAGCTCATGCCTGCCACATAAGGTTAAGATGATCAGATGAAATAATTTACAGAAGGGCTTACCACAGTGTCTGTCACACAGTGAGCCCAGATAAACTAGTTATTACTAGAGTGGGGATTGATCAGGCCCTAACTAAACTCAGACATGACCTTGCTCCCAAGTCTTAGAGGTTTTTGGTAATGTTTTCCTTATTCTTTCCCCTCATCTTTCATCAATCCAAAAGGAAGTGGAAAAGGCAAAGCAAAGACCATGGGAGTTACCACTTGAATATCAGAAATCTTTATAATTTAACTTATCCTCAGTTTGAACTTCTATTAGTAGAGATTTGTATATGTAAAAATACACAAAACCTACTATTTCATTCCAGTGTGTGTTAATCATGTAGAAAGCTAATTTAAATAGCAGGATGGTTTTATCTGAAGGACAGTTTTTCAACTAAGTTAATTATCTAATGCTCATTTTTTTTAAAAAACCCAAAATTAACCCACTGTCTGAGAAAACATGTTATTGGAATCAAATAAGCTGGCAGCAAAATCTGCAGCTTCCATGTGTACTGCTATGGTATCTGTAACATAATTATCAAGCTTAAGTTAATTAGACTAATGCTTAGAAAATCTGTCCTGGCAGCTTGTGGTAAGTAATTATATATACTGATTAAAAATGTAATACACAGTGAGTAGAGGCAAAAGAAACTCATTCAAAACAATCTGTACAGACACAATCAAGAAGCCAAGCAGAATAGTGTGCACAAGGGGCCAGCAGGTGCCATGCCAAGTCCTTCACAGGGCAGGATAGAGGTGCCCACCTTAGCCAATGGAAAGTGGTGGGCGGCGCTGCAAGGCCAGCCTGGAGCAGGGGCAGGCCATAGTGTCTATAACGGACAGGCCACAAGAAACATGGAGGGGCTCACAGCGTGGTGCCCACATCAGTCTTTTTTGTTTTATCTCAAGCTTCTCCCTCAAATAGTAATTAGTTGTGGGTCACCCTGGGGCCATCTTCCTTGGTGACTTTCTAGCTTCTGAAACAGTGAAATTGTCATTAACTAGGAATCAAAAATAATGGTAGAATTCCAGCCTCTAAGCACATGCATAGCTTTCATTTGCCCTTCTGCTTGCCATACATAGAAGGGGAAAATATTGCCTACTGGGGACCCAGGGGCAAAGACTAGGGGTGTTCAAGATTTGGCTCACTACTCAGATTCTTTATGTTATTGTGCCCTGAGAGTCTGCTTAAATAACTGAAGTTACATTTTGAGATGGATGAGGAATACAAAGAAATCTTACTTTGTGCTTTATTGCACTATATGTTTCGTTTCTGCTTTAGTATTAGAACATATAATTTACAGAACATAATTGAGCCCTTATTGGAGGACTGAGGATTGTTAGAACTGTATCATCCTTCAAATACTTATTATGGTTGGTTCATTTAGGAAAGAAGTACAAGAACCTTCTGTGTGCCTAGATTTGATTTTATAAGGTCATTTTTAAGGCATCAGATTGCACCATGCGGCACTGATGTTTTAAAGATCAAAGAAAGAATATCACTAATAGACATGCTTTTGACCTAGAGGAAGCTTTAAAGTAATGAGGATGATAGATCGATCAGAAGGTACTTATAATAAATTTCCTCAAATGGACCCACCAAGGAGGACCACCTGGGCACCTGATAGATCAGGGGAAGAAATGCATCCCATGGAAGAGAACACTGTGTGCAAAGAGATGGTGGTACGAGACACAAAGCAGGATGTTTAAAGAACCACTCCAGCCTATCTGGAATGGAATGAGACACCGCAAAGGGTTGAGAGATGAAGATGAAGTGGTTGTTGTACCGAAAAAGCATGTCAAGTGCCGATAATGCAAGACCACATCATTAAATGTCAAGGACTGGGAGACTCAATTGGAACTGCCCTGGGATATCAGCTAGAATTCAATTTCTGCCTTTCACATAAGACAGCTCCCAACATATGCTGCTTCGGTTTTGATTCTCCAGTTCAGAAACTAGATGCAGCTACTCTATTAATGCAACTGAGGGTGCTTTTAATATAAAAACATATTGATGCATTCAATGCCAAATTGCAAAGGTCTCGAGCAATTCACCAAATCCCCACCTCTTTGTCTCTTTCTTTGTATAGTGGCGATAACAATATTATTATGTTTCTGCTGACTCCAAAGCTGATCAAATAAAATTATACATGGAAAGTGTTTAATTTAGCTGCCTCATGTTATTCTCTGCTGCTTAGCAAATGTTAGGTCTTGTTATATGAAAAAGTGGGAATATAGGAATAGAACCCTGCAGCCCCAACCTCTCCCAAGTCTATGATCCCAAGTTTGGACCCTAATGTCCTCACCTCAAATGGAGAAGGCAGAACCACAGCTTTAGATACTTTTATGAGGATGCAATAAGCTCATTGTTGTACGAACAGTTTGTACCTGGCATTTTAGCACAGTGCTGGGCAGAGAGCAATCACTCCTTAGAGCTCCATTAATAGCAACAGTAACATAAAAGAACATAATTATGCTGCCATTGTTTGGGGCCTCCCATCCTTCCATGCCCACTTCCCTAGAGCACAGACGTACCCAGCGCTGGACAGAGTACATCTCTCCCTCAGCCAGGGAGAGCAGGCCACTTCCACAGAGCAGTATTTTTTCCCTGTTATGTAACTGCCTTTTGGCTGAAGTGCCAAGTCCTGAATCTGACTTCTCTTGTAAGTAGATGCATTGTCTCTCCACCCAAGTCCCAAATAATCATTTGTAGAGTGAAAGAACAGTTACTCAGTGGGTCATTTTGCCTCTCTGATGCCAAAAACATCAGTTTGCCTGATTTAAAAAATTTTAATTTTGGCATGTAGTTGACACAATCTGATAACCAATTAAGAACACTTCCGGATTTTGGACTAATAAATTGGCTACTACACTTCAGTATAATGTTGGTGAACTAGAGTCCGTTATTGCCAAAATCAAAAATTAAATAGGAAAAGGAACAAAGTAGCTTGAAAATCAATTACTGTTTTCAATATCTTATTCACATTTTCTATGCAATAGCGATCCATGTACCATGTGTTGCCCCCTTGGTAAGCAGCAGACACAGGACACAGTTGCAGAACCCTCCAAACATAGTCTTGGTGTGGGAATCAACGTAAAAAATAAAGGACTAATAAAGATTATGGAATGTAGAAACGTGAAGCTGATACTACTGCTGCAGAGGTATTTATTAGAATTTAGATGAGCATTGCTTTGCTTTGGAAATAAGACATAAGAGTAAATTTATGGAAAAAGAATCTTTGGATGACTGTCACATGGACATAAAACTGTTCAGGTAGAGAAATTTTGATTAAGAACGGCACCCCGTGTGAAGTGTTATATCCAAAACAGACCGGGGTGGGACACAGTGAAAGGGTATACCACTTTCACACACCTGGAACCCCATTCATAGCTTCAGCGCTTTTGCGCGGCAAGTTCTACTGTGTTCTAACTCTTATGGAGGGTCTTAGAATAGGAAGTTTATTTCCACTATAGGGAGAATCACAGTCCTCTGCACTGCAATCTTACCCGTAGCCTAAGGATGGGTGTTTTTATTCGTTCTCTTTCAAAACCTGCTTTTCTTTAGTTATTTAATTAGGTTTACCAACTAAATAGTGCCTGAAAACCCATCACCTAAAATAAAAGCTGTACATTTAGTCACATCCTACACCAAATCATATGATATCCCTAAACAACAACCCTCTTTCCTGCTTCTCCCACACTTACTTATGGAACATCCTGAATCCTCTGATCACCATCGTTTTACTTTGCTTTGCTTTTTTATACACTTTAGGCATCTTTGTGTATTCCTAAAATGCATATATTTTTTAGTTTGTTCAATTTTATAAAAATGTTGTGTGGTACACATTGTCTTTGGGAAAATACTTTTCCTCAATGGTATATTATTATGATTTGTCCATATGGACTATTTGTCATGATCAAATATTTGTTTTCTTCTCTGTGAAATATTCCATTATGTGACTATAGCACGGTTTATTCATGTGCTTTGGAGGGATGTTAGTGATTCTGACTTCTTGTCATGTAAAGCAGAGTCCATTTGGACATTCTCTGCTATATCTTCTTGTACAGGTGGGTGAGTTTCTCTCGGGTGTATACCTAGGAGGAGTAGTGCCGGATCACACAGTATTGTGAATGCCGTCTTTGGGAAGCAATAGGAAAGTGTTTTCCAACATGGGTGCTCCAGTGCGTCTCCCTAGCAGCCTTGCCAGAGCAGTCCTGAGGGTCTAGGTCTTCTTCAGAGCACAGTGCTGCTACTTGTGAGCGGAGCTCCAGTGCAGCAACCAGTGCAATGGTGTCTTCCTGTTCGTTACCCGTGTTGTGTGAAACTGAGAGCTGGAGCTGGGACTCACGGGTAGAAGGTAGAGGAGATTGGGAATTACAACACTGATCTCCAGTGAGGTGAATCAGACCATCTCAAGGACTGTAAAATGCTGGTACCTGCGCATTCAAGCCATCGCCTAAAAATCTTTGGCTGCAATAGACCCCGAGGGATGCAGATGTCACATGGCTATCTGGACCGCAAAGTTCTAAAGATCTGTTCAAACTGGTTCTAGGAGCAAACTTTTTTCAGATATTTTCCTCGGGATCTTTAAATAGAAACCTGAAATTATAAGCTGTTACTTCAAAGCATTTTTACATTCTGCCCTTTAAAAACCAAGCACTAAGTTGAGAGTAGTTAAAAGATGAGGACTCTTAAAGGGTTTGTATGAGTTTTCCATTCATGAATTTAACTCCCACTAATCTTTTCCACTGTGACAGAAACATTCAAGATATTAATTTTTTGAAATAAAGCTATATTTACTTTTCTGTATCTATACCTATGTCTTCCCACCTCAGCTCCTTCTTCTGTGTTCTTGAGTAGCTCAGTAACAAATGTTTGGGAGGTAGCTGCACAGGGAGCTGAGAAAGTTGAGGATGTCTCTTTTCTAGCCTGATGCTTCAAAGTAAGTCACAGCCCTGGCGTATCACACAGCATTGTAATTTTTCACAATGGTAAATGTGCATACGTGTGTGCGTGTGTGTCTGTGTGTGTTTGTCTTACATCTCTGTTGTTTATGCTGATTTCTGTGTTTGGGACAATTATAGGATATATAAAAAGGAATAGTCAAACCTCTAACAAGTAAAGCTCTCATTTTCAAGGAAGAGGCTTTCAAACCCCCTTTTTTTTTTTTTTTTGTGGTACTGGGGATTGAACTCAGGACCCTGCGCTTGCCAGGCAAGCGCCCATTCCACTGAGCTATATCCCCAGCCCCTCATTTTCAAGTCTTCTAGTGGAAAAAATCATTTGAAATCCTCTGTGACGGATCTGTTATCACATATGGAAAGTTAGCATTTCAGCCACATTCAAGGCTTTATGTCTTCATTAAAGAAGGTTTTTAAATGAAACAGAGGGAGGCATTTGGGAAAAGTTAGCTCCTAATTTGTTTGCACAACTCATTCACATGAGCCAGGTTCCTTGAAGAACACTAGAATAACTTCATGAGAAATTAATGGATCTGTGGGCAGCAGAAGCTATGTCACTTCCAGTAGGTGAGAAGCAGTTTCAGAGGGGGCAGTTTCATAACCAGAGGCAGAATGATGTTGCTGTACAAAGAAAGCCACATCTTCAGTCCAATGGGCTTTTGGATACCCTTAAAGTATAGACTTTCTGTCATCAATTTTTCACTTACCAACGTACAGCGCCTGGTACCAGGCACCTGCCCATGTGGTGCTGGTGTAGCAGTTTTAGCTCAGCCCAACACACAGTGAGCATACAGGAAGAGATCTGCCCGGTCAGCTGCATCTCCTTCTCCATGGTGGTCAGCCCTGTGTAAGCAGTTCACTGTTTGCCTACTTCCCTATGCAGAGTTTTCTACAGCAAGGTTGGATGCTAAGGTGAATAAGAGGCCCAGTACACAAGTATCCAGCCATGCCCCGGCACTGCCCATTTCAGTGGGGAGGAGGAGTCTGGCTGTCCTCACCTTTAGCTCACTGGTCTAGAGACTTAATCACATCCTCACCTGATGAAAATTCTGGTAAGCCGGGCACAACGAAAGCACTTCATAAGAGTCAAGGGACTAAATAAATCCTCCAGTCACTCTTCTCTTCCAGCACTTGTGCCTCTCCTGCTAAAAGGGGAGCGAGAGACTTGCCCACTTCTCCAGCGCATCTTGCACCCTCTCTTTGAGAACTTCCTCATCTGCTTCTGTCTCTTGGCTTTGGCCAGGGTATAGACCACATACACCTCTTTCCTCCCTCAGAACATTTGCACTTTCTAACCCTTCTCAGCTCAGTGGCCACTTTCTCCAAAAAGCTTCCACAGATCACACTGCCTAACACAATTCCCTCAGCTATTTTTTGTTACAGTAGCAATAGATTTGATTACAATTGACCTTGTAAGTATTCATAAGTTCCATGCCCATGGATTCAATTAACTATCCATTAAAATTATCAGAGAAACTTATGTACATACTGAACATATATAGATTTTTTGTTAGGCTTATTATTTCCTAAACAACACAGTATAACAACTATTTCCATAGTATTTACATTGCATTAGATATAAATAATCTAGCATTGATTTAAACTGAATAGGAGGATATGCATAGGTTGTATTGAAATGCTATGCCATCTTATATAAGGGACTTGCGTTTCCTTGCATTTTGATGCCCTGTGGTGATGAAGGTGTTCTGGAATCAGTCCCTCTAAGAGGGGACAAGGGACAGTGGTACGTCCTAGTTGCCTCTCTTCTTGTAGAATGCAAGCCTCTCAAGACCACTAGTCTGTCTTGCTCACCACTGTGCTGTGACATGTAGTGTGCCAGCATATGACAGGCGTAGCACCATTTGTGAGTAACCAAATGGGTCCTGCAGAGATTATGCAAAGCACCCATAGAGGTCAGCTTGTCCGATTGGTTTTGTCTTAAGAATCTAGCTGCTGCTGCCTGGAGTGTGTTTGAAGGAGGGCTCAGAAGTTATGTTTCTCTTAGTGCTCTATCAGCTGTGTGCAACATACCTGCCCCCTTGCATGGCTGTGTTTGCTCAGTTTGGTTATGTGTTTGCTTAGCTCCTAATGCAGACATTAGACACTACACTCTCACACTCTTGGACGGGACATCTTGCCGGAAGTGTGCCTCCAGAGGCTCTCCAACGTGCCTTTACAAACACAAGCCATATGTAGCAGGAGCAAATGTAAAACAAATGTTCAGGAGATTTCAAGGGAAGCAGAAATTGGTCCTGTGCCTTCTTCCATTCCTCCTCTGAGTACCACAGATTGACATCACTCTAGGATTAAAGGAGAACACTCTCACTCAAACACCAATATTTGAAACACAAGGGAGAAAAAGCTTTACAGAACATGACTGGCCAAGGAAATTGCTTTTTGAATAAATGCTTCCTTCTCTGAAGTTTGCCACAGCACAAACCTTGCTTGTGGAAGGAGTTTCATTTCATTTCGCAGTGAACATGTTTTCAGAAACAGGAGGCCTGAGGAAATCAAACTAGTAGCAATCTCCAGTCCCTGGTGTTCCACCAATTTCTTACCCACTGAAAAGCCAGAAGAGCTCAGATATGAGGAAGAGGGGCCTGTGACCAGTGACTGTTTACTGAGACTTCCTGCAACGAAGTTTTCCCTTCAAGGGAGGTGTCCCAGCTGAGCCGTGATTCCAACCTGGGACTGGTCCCTATCTGCAACTTTTCCTTTGTTTCCAATGCAGCGTTACTTCTTATATTTTCAAACATAGGCAGCAAAGTTCCCACAGATTTAGAGAGTGAATCCAGGGGTGTACCAGGAGCTAGCTGACTAGGTATTATTATGTTTAATAGAAACAAATACCACTCCCAGTTTTCCATGAGATATTGCTTGAGTGATTTAAGTTCCTACCAGACTTGGGTGTTGAATCTAGGAAATGGGAATTTGGAATTTGCATAGCAAATGTGTGGGGTTTGGCTTCACACTGATAAATGTGTTTTGAAAACTGGTGTCAGACACAGCAAGCAATAAAAATACAAAGATGGATGTTACTCTGGCTTTGCAATTTCTACCATAAATATGGAGCCAATCAGTAGAATTTTTCTTTACTAAATTAGATAATGTCGAAGGCTGTTTATTACTTGAAGCATACAAAAAGGGCTGAGTACAATTACTTTCTCTAACAAAGCCTAGTTAGTAGTCAGGCTATTGTCGTATGGGATTTTAATCTGAAAGGCCATGCCCAGCTGTTTGGAAATCAGTCACAACCTGTACAAACATAAGGTTCCCTATAGAAAGCTAAACAGGAAGTGTTAGCAACGGGGTGTCCTGAGAATAACGCTTAGATGTAGTGAATCCCATAGGAGCTCTCACAGCCCAGCTGTGGGGGTTGCACTCCTCAACTGTCCTCCTGTCCTCTATAAGAAAGCTCTGTGTCACCAGCAGGAGGCAGTGTGGTGGGTGCATGGGGCTCTCTTCCTCACATCCACCTTTGCAGTCAGCTTTGCTGAGTTTTTCCCTGACAGGAAATAACTCCTTTGATGTTTTACATAAAATTAACTCTATTCAAGACCAGGATCCACAGTTGTTCTTTGCCAAGATGTTTCTAACAAACTTTCCATGGCAAACTGCAAGCTTGAATATCCCATCAACTCAAGTGATATTTTTGATGGCAGGTGGTCCTGTGCCCCTACAAACCTGAAATGCCCACCTTGACATGTACAGGTTTTATAGGACTCAGAGGATGCACCAAGGTAGTTCATTTCATTGAGTCATGTCTGGTCCAAACTGTGATACTGGCAGTCTCGGTTGCTGTCTGACAATCAGCTCGACAATGTGATACTTTAATGTATAATTGGATAAGCAATTGGGTTCTGTTACAGTATAGTGGTTTGATGTATTTATTTTCCAGTGCTATGATTTTCTTGTTGATAAATACTTTGCGGGTTACAAATTCTTAAACATGAACACTCTATACTCCTTGAAAACGGGATGTCACTAATTAATAGAAGAGCTTATTTCAGCATTTTGGCCCCACAGGCAGCAATAAAAAAATTCTTGCTATTATTCAAGCAAGTTACGCCTAAGTCAAAGCTTTGGCAACTAATCAAATGATGAATGCTCTGTTAATTACCTGAATTCCTCTTTACAGATGAGCAAATTGCTGGGCTTTGGAATTTTCACAGTGAACAGAGAGACTCAGAGTAACGTGTCTGAACACAGTTACAGTTATAGAATACATTTACCCTATAGGAGATCTATAGTGCTTAGCCAGAGGCTCCAGCTCACAAGATCTATCACCTACAGTCTAAGAAAGGAGGCAAGGTACCTATTTTTCTAGAAAGAAACATTTGAAGAACGCAAATTCTCATTCTAATGGAGGAGAAATGACAGCTGGAGGTCAGTGGCAAGATCATTTGCTGCCTCAGGTAGAGCAAGAGGTGATCTTGAGACCACCGAGAAACCCAGGAGTGCAACGCACGTGGACAGCGCCATGTGGAATAGGGATGGGCGGCGTCTGGTGGGGCACATGTACTGAGAGGAGGTGGGAGGATGTCTTTTCTCTTGTTGCTGAGACAAAATACCCAGTGCCCAAAATGAAGAAAGGAAAGGTTTATTTAGCTTACAGTTGTGGAGGTTTCAGTCTATACTTGGCTGGCTCTGAGGCAGAGTGGCACATGGAAGAGGGCAAACTGTTCATGGCAGCAGAGCACAGCAAAAACAACCAGCAAAAGGGAGGAATGACTGCAAGCAGCCTCTTCTCTTCCCCCAACACTGCAAACAGCCTACCCCCACCCAGGGGGCGTGTAGCTCTCACATAATCTCCATGCCTTCCTCTTCCACAGGCTCAGGATGTATACAAAGTAAGCACCCTGGCTTCCTGCTGAATCACTCAGTTAAACCTCCAGATTCCCCAAGTTGACACAATATATCAACCATAACACAGGGGTACGTGCATGAGAAAGTGAGAAAACACTGCCCATCCCAGGACACACCTGCGTGCCAGTCTGACTGGTCCAGCAACACTGCTTGGGAAGTTGGAAGGGAGGAGGGAGGGAGGTAGAGCAGATCCAGGGCAGGTGCAGAGTGATTTTCACAAGGGTTCAGAGCAGATGGGAGGGAGCCAGGAGGCAGCTGTGTCTGGCACTCACAGACGAGTGCCAAAGCAGCTGCCCAAGGAGACCATCTACATCACGGGCTAAGCCCCTCTGTCACCACCGCACCAGTTGATGGGGCAACTGAGCCCTGCTTTTGTCCACACTGCCAAGCACCCGTTATGCCCTGTCTGACTGTGGTGGTAATTTGCCTCCCTCTGAGTTGTTCTCCAGTCCTGTACTTCTTTATGAAGTCACTCTGGTCCTTTTACTTCTGTGCTTTGAACTAACGTGTTCTCATTGTGCCAAAACCGGAACCCAGCCTTTGCAGAACTGTGCTACCAGCCACAAGGGCACTCCACTTCTCCCAGCCTTCTGGCCAGTCTTCGCACAGGAGCTTCCCTGGGTCTGAGGCTCTGCACTGGGCTCCCTTCCTCTGGAGAGGGCCCCCCCTCCAGGCTCTCACCTGGTCCCTTCTTCTCATTCGCATCTCAATTTAAATGTCCCCTCCACGGATGTCTGTGAAGTCACCCTACCCAACCTGTCATCCCTGCAAATCATTATATTTGGTTTTTCCTCAGAGTTCCTATAATATGAAATTATTTTGATCCCCAAACATTAATAAAAAATACTCTAAAGTCCACAACAGAACGGCTACTCTTAATTGCTGGAAGGCTCCTGCCTCAGCCCACATGTGCAGCCTCTTCCCCCCACCCTCTCCCTCAAGCCATTTCCCAAGCCCTTAATGCCATGTTTGATGCCATATGTCCCACAGCTGTATTTTAAACTTAGTAAATTTCCTTTAAAGGAGACCCGAGATGGTTTGTCGTAAGATAAATGTGATCTACATAAAACAATTGTATTAAAAATCTAGCTACATTCTGGATAACTTTCTGTGTCTGTTAGATGTCGGGCTGGGCAAACTGTCACCCGGTGAGACTTTCTTCTGGGTCATGGAGAAGGCCTGAGAGACAAGTGAGAAGGGAGTGGCTTTCTCTCCATAGGATCGAAAGCTGTTCGCAGCACTGCGTTTGTAGTACTGGAGATCACATTCTGCGCCATGGAGGTGTGTGTCCCATTTTAAATGATAGAATGGTCAGGTCCCCCAAACAACAACTGAACTTCAGCTGTTGTGACAGCCCTGACACGTGGCTAGTGGCTGCACAGACCACAGCGTCAGGTTCACCAGGAAGGAGTGCAACCCTTCCCTGGAGGCTCTGGCCCCATCACAAGCCTCAGGAGAGCTGGCTGGGATGCGCTATGTCTGCAGAAGCTATTCTCGCTGCCCGGAACAAACCTTTCCTTCAAATCCCTCCACTATCTTTTAAGCCCAGTCCAAATTCCAAAGACTTAAAAGTTAGTCTCAGACTCTCATGTACCAAGAATTATTCCCACTCCCCAGCTATTCTCACATTTCAGTGGAACTTCCAACCCAATACTTTTCCCAATCTGGCTCAAAAAGTATAGACATGTGAGTTTTTCTGCCTTTTTTTTTGAGACGTAAAACCCAGAAAACAAAGATTTTTGGCTTATTTACCAAAATACGTTTCCTAAGACCTGGAACAGAGCCTAAGATATATCATGTTTTCAACAAACATTGTTAGCTGTTTTGAATGTAATAGCAACAGAGTCAGACTTGCAAAACATAAAGACTTTGCTAGGCCACTCAGGAGCCAGCGGTAGAAGGATCACAAATTTGAGCTCAGCCTGGGCAACATAGTGAGACTGACTCAAAACAAACATTTTAGGGCCGGGGATATAGCTGAGCGGCATAACACCTGCTTGGCAAGCACAAGGTCCTGAGTTCAGTTCCTGGTACACACACACAAAAATACTTGCTTCAAATTTTTAAAAGCTGGGGAAAACTCAGTAATACAGTGCTGGCCTAGCATAAAAGACACTCTGGGTTCAATGCCTACCTTCAAAGAAAGATTTACTTCTCTATCCAATGTAATTATCTTCCTTTTGAGAAATTATTTATACAAATTTTTATGCAAACAGAACTATGAACCCACAAAAGTGGTTTATTTAAATGCTCGGCTCTGTATATTCTTATAAAACTGATAACAATAGCCTATTATTTCATAACACCCAAGTTTATATTCACCCACTTTCAAGAGGAGCATTCAACTGGTTTTCCTCTTTTTTGAAGGCAGCTTGGCATTCACCGTATTCACCCACTTTCAAGAGGAGCATTCAACTGGTTTTTGAAGCACTTTGGTATTTACTCTAGGTTAGTTTCAAATTCTGCAAATCATTTAAATTATTGTGAATCATGCGCCTACTGTATTCCATTACAGCACTATAAAAACATCAATAGCCAAGGCAGCTTGAGCCTAGCATCGGGGAATTAATGATTACCCCACACACCTTATAATAATACACGCCCAGCACAGGAGGGAGCCAAGTGTCAGAACTGACGCCGACAGTACTTCAGTCAGAGATATTAGCACTACCCTCCCCGAAAGTCACTTCAAGCCCATGAAGTGGGCTGACTGCAGATACCTTTGTTTATGTTTATTCTCAAAGCTGTGTAGAAACAGAATTCACTGGCAAGGGCTATTACAGACCTCAGACTATTGAATGTGGACAAAGACTTTGGTTCAAGTTTTTGCAAGATTGTCCCTTCGGTGTCCCCCTTTCCTCCAAAGAACAGGGTACGTCTGAGAACTGTTTTCCCTCTCGCTGTTGCATCAGGAGGAGAGGAACGTGTCTTGCATCAGCCTTGGTGCTGAGCATTTTCGCAGTGAGCTGAGTCACACTAACTCGTGACAATCCGGGGAGAAGAGGTGGAGAACTATAGTGCCTTGAATACCAAACACAGTCGGCCGGAAGAACTGCTTCTATTTTATGTACTTCTGAGAAAGAAAAGCACTGCCAATCAAATTGTGGCAAACTGCTGGTTAAAGGACATGTTTGGATTTCAGAGATATTAAGCTATGAAAAAGTATTCTTCTTGGGACAGACATATTATGGAATGAAAATAGTTCTGGTGATTTCTGTTGTATTCTATACCGTAATGACAATCCCTAGAGGGGACAAAATGCTAGTCTTTAATTTTCTCTTTCTTTGGAAATTCTCCTCCTATTTTCTGATTTTACCAGCTAAGCAGGCTTGGGAATAGCTCAGTGAGCAAATGCAAACCCAGGACTTCCTTGAGACCTTCCTCAGCAGACCCGGGTGGGACAGCAAGGTAACATACAGGAAGCCTAGGTAAATTTGAACATCAATAAACAACAAATAATGTTTTAGTGTGAGCATGCCCAGAATAATGTATGAGATATTCTTATACTAAGAAAAATTAACTTTGAGTGTGATAGTATTTTTATTTGCTAAATCTGGTAATCATGCCTCCAGGGTAATTGTACCCTTGACCTCCACTGCATAATTTTACTCCAGGGCCTTAACTTTTATTGCTGAGAAACCTTTGTTAATATACAGCTCCTTAAAACAACCTTGAGAGCTAGAGACCACTGAGGGTCACTTCAGAGATGAAGGAGCAAAATTCCCACCTCAGACTTGGATCAGACTTGAATGTCTCATTAAAATTGATTGCTGTGACTGAATTCTCATCATTACTTTTAATCCTTTTACAGGGTAGTAAGGTTCAAAAGATTGCTAGGGAAGATAGCAAAGTACTTTTACACCTAGAAACAAGTGTAGTGCGTTGGTCATTGGTCACTGTCATGGGGACAGTGTGTCCAGTCTATAGTAATAGTGGCAGTGACAGTGGTTGGTAACCAGCAGCATCAAACCCTATGTGCCACTTGACTGTGTCAGGAACATCAGTACTCACTAGCGTTCCAGCTTTTGTTTTACGGAGAGGGCAACTGAGGCACAAGGGGGTTAAGAAATTTGCTTTCCTCATTTTTGCAGTGTGGACAGCACCTCATCGCCATGAAGAGCCCTTGTCCGATACTCCTTAGCTAACTCCCTACCCTGTCACTCACCACGATAACCCTGCTTCTTGGTGAAGCCCAGGCAGCATCCCAAAGCCTCTGTAACAAGTGAGTTCTGCCCCGCACCCATCTCAATTCCAGTCTGATTTCACTAAAACCAACTGTTTGGCATCTATTCTCCCCATGTGGGTGCCCTCTGTAACAGTAAAGGACACTGTCTTTTTCAATGCCAGAGCTAGCACTGCAAAAAATATAAAATAACTGAATATTAACAAATGATCTCCACCTTTCCTTCCAGCAAATTGAAGTATTCTGGAATGTTCTTGTAAGAATAAAACTCTTTGGTTATAGCTCACCCCAGATAGATGGTGCCTTTTGGATAGCTACTGTTTAGGATCAATAGACTTCTCTCTGGGCAGCAGGCACTAGGCTATTGCTAACAGGTTCTCAGGGTGCCTGTGGGAAATGGAATTTTATTCCAAACTGTAGCATGTTTAATTTCCTAGTCAGCTGTGTAGCCCATCTGAGGACACAAGTCTCACTGGGGATATAGCTCAATGGAATAAGCGCCTTCCTGGCAAGCGCAAGGTCCTGAGTTTGATCCCCAGTGCCACAAAAAAAAGAAAGAAAAAAAAAGTTAAGGACACATCTCATCTGTCAGGGCCTTTCCCAGCCTCCTCACTCCTGCCGAGACTGCCGGCCAACCCAAAGTCTCCCGAACTGGCTCAGCATCTTCACGCGGCTGCGACAAGCCTGGGGGCCCAGACAGCCCTTTGACCTATGGTAAACAGAAGAGAAGCAGTTACGCAGCAGTGTATACAAGGGAGATCTGATACAAGTAACAGGGTCACAAACATGGGCTTCAGGGCAAATGCATTATAATAGGTCTTCCATATCCATGGGTTCCATGCTAGTGGAGTCAATCAGCCATGCATAGAAAATATTTGGAAGAAAACTGTACCTATACTGAGCGGATCTGTGTTTTTCCCTTGTCCTTAATCCCTAACCAATGCAGTACAACAATCATTTTTATAGCATTTACACTGTATCAATTTTTGTAAGTAATCCAGAGATAATTTAAAGTACACCAGAGAATGTACAGGGGGCTCTGTGCAAATAACAGGCAGCATTTTATATAAGGAGCATGAGGATTAGCAGGTTTTGGAAGCCTAGGGGGAGGTTCTGGTCTCCACCCCCACGGGTACTGGGAGATGATGACTGTTTTTGGAGGGTGGCATCCAGCTGCATGCACAGATAGACTTCCCCCAGTGCAGAGCTTCTCAGTAGTGAGTGCACCTTGGAATTGCTTGAGAAGTATTTTTTAAGCCCCAAGCCCATTAGATCAGAATCCCTGGGGTGAGTTTTATATATATTTTTAAGTTTCTGAGGTGATTTCAATGGACATCCAGGCTTGAGCTGTTCTAAAGAAAAGATGCCTCCATCTGGGGCTTTGAGGAGAGAAGTCTCTTTACGTTTTAAAGACCATGTACAACAGTTTAGAAAATACGATTAGTTTTTGTTTGACTTCCTAGTTCCCATAAACAACTTATACGTGTTGGCCCAGTGTTGCCATCTGCGAGGCATATCACAATGACAGACGGTTGCCTGCTACCCAGGAAGGCATTAATGTTCCCAGCTCTGAATTATCTGGATTCGTCTGGTATGGTCTGTGTTGATGAGGCCACTTAAGGCTTGATTTCTGTGTCTTCTCATGGCAGCGCCACAAGGGACAATGCCGTTTCCCAGGCTTTGCATTGTTCTTTGTCATCCCATTGAACTATTATGAGATGGATTTATAACAGACCTAAAGGTAGTATCAAAATGAAAATTAGTTCTTGAGTAGAATAGTAATTCCGCCTGACTTGCCTGTAGCAACTGCGTCATATCTGCCTCTGCAAGGAAGGAAATGACTTCTTAATATGGTTTTCTTCCACTAAGGAGAATTAAATCTGTGTGGCAAAATGTAAAACCAGTGTGCTGGCAGCCACATTCTGAAAGGAAGATCCATGACCCTCATAAACATATTTGTGGCACAGTTATATGCTAATGAACCTCGTCTGGGCTCCAGCTTACTCTGTGAAAAATAGAGCTCAGCTGCAGAGCCAGGCCATTGTTCCCTCACTGCTCTGCCTTCTGCCCCAGGACTGCTCTGAAACAAACAGGGCAACTGCCCCATCTGCTGCAAGCTGCCAGGGTGGAGTCTCTGGGAAGAGTTAAGGTGTTTGGGGCCTCAGATAACAAACGCCGCTATTTTAGGTGACAGTCTTTTTGCTGAATTGACAAGAGTATTCTCTAAGAATCAGGCTGACTTTTGGGTGAATACAGACGGTGGAGTGAAGCGATGTCTACAGAATTATCCATTCTTTGTGCATATCCTCTAGGATTAGATAGGGCAAAAATGATTGGGGACAACCCTAGCAACCCACTGTTACCTACATGAACAGACTTTCAAAAGGGAATGAGTTTCCTCAGACCTCGGTTTTCACGTTGATAAGTAGGGTTAATTAGTACCTGCCTATGGGGCTACTGCAAGGTTAAATGAAAGAATGCAAGCCAGAAAAACTGCCCTTCACATCATAAATGCTAGCCAGCATTGTCTATGCTAGTAAACTGTGTACCTTGGCGGACTTAACCCGAAATATTTCACTGTGCACCCTGTGAGGATCTTATACCTTCAGCATTTTACAGCCACACAAAGGAAACACACATGTATGGAATGAAATTAATTGCAATTGGAGATTAAGGGAGAGAAGTCAGCTTTTCTAACAAAAGCCACCTTGAAAACTTGTCTCTGATAAAATTAAAATTCTCTTCACTCCGTATGTAAATCTGAAACATACAAGTTGTTTTTTAAAACAAATATTGGTATTTAAGGAAGATTTCAAAATAACTCAATTGACTAAGACTAATTGTTAATTTTTAAAGTTGTTTTCTTATTTCATAGTTTTTAACAGTTGGCTGCTTAAAGCCTCTTTTAATGGAAAGAGCAGTTTCTCACTCTGCATTCACTGTATTACGATCATAAATTTTCTTGGATTGTTTTGGTTCACATAATAAAACTGCACATAGCTCATATAAGAGAGACTAAACCAGAGAGAGTAATAGGCAAACCACAAGCCGGCTTCGAGGGGTAGTAATGGGTAGGTGGCAAGCCCACGTCTTCAGGGTCTGAGACACGCCAGAGATTGAATGATGCTTAGTAAACCAAGAGACAGAGAGTGGTAGGGGTGTGGGGAGTGGGAGGACACCCCCTCAGGAGCCTCCCACCTCAGCCCACCTCAAGCTGTCACAAGAGGCCCAACCTCAGTGGATAATTACAAGACAACAAAAGGCTGTAGTGTAGTGTCATCTGGTTATTTTATGAGAGACGCTAAAAATGTGAATGCTTATGTGGAACCTAATTTTCAAATTTTGGCAATTAAAATGCACACATATATACCTATTTACCCCTAATATGCAAATCCTGTACAGCTCTCCCTTCCCCTAATATTTATTACACATGATTCCAAGAACTCTTTCGTGAGCCTGTTTTGTTTTCCCCAAAGCTGGAGAAACACGACAAAGAGGAAGAAGACACCCCCGCCTCTTGGAGATCAGAGGAAGAAATGGCGGCAGAAGCAGCTGTCCTCCGGGCCTACTTTCAGTGACAGTGGTAAAGCCGGCACTCCGTCATCCTGAGCGCCCTCCAGGGGGCCTCAGGAAGGGGACCAGCTGCAAACTGAAGAGGAGGCCTTCACCAATTGATCCTTGGGGTGGGGGTGGGGTACAAAAGACCTGCAAGCTGGAGTAGAATAAAATTTAATCCTTGAGAAATCTAGGTCTCTGGACTGACTCCCTAGGCCGCCCTAGGGTCTTTCTAGTCTCTCCCCCAAAGGTGCTTTTCTCCGCGACCCACTATCCATAAAGAAGCAGAAGGTTGAGAATCCATAGCTGACTGTTTGGAAGGTCAGACCCCGCAGGGCTCACTCCATCCGTCTCCGTCTCCTTTCTCTTACCTCACTACATTTCGGCCACATCCAGACATACTCCTTTCATGCTGGGCCTACGATCTGCAGCTTCTCTTTGGTAAATTATCCTTCATGTTTCTCTTTTGCTTTGGCCAACAGGGAGCTCCGGACACAGGAAAAGGGACTCAATGGGATTAACTCTGCATCAGTGACTTTTCATTGTTGGGAGGTCACTGCTATGGAAAGGTAGTTATAGCCAATCTTCTTTTCAGAATGCATCTGCAAACCAAATGCGTACAGTGCAAAGGAGCCATGGATCTTCAGAAATGTGTTCATAAATAGGGCTGCTATGCAATATTGGGACATACCTAGACTGAAAAATTATTCACTGTTTATCTGAAATGCAAACCTGGCTGGTGTCCTATGTTTTAATATACCTCTTTAGGGGTCAGGGACCTCAGATAAAGTGCTCTCCTTTAAATAATTTCTTTGCCTCTGTAGAATTAAGCAATTCTAAATTAGAATTAGGATGTTCTTCATCTGGCCTCGGTATAAATATGTTTATATTGTAAGTTGTTGAAACAGGTTAGATATGAACTTAAGACAAAATTATTGAACAAATAGTGATAGCAACTGAAAACTTAATCATCTAAAATTGTCAACTTAATGGCTGTGAAATTTTAGCTAGAAAACATTCATTGCATAAGCAGGGTTTTACTTTCCATAGTTTCAGTTACCTTCTCTCAGCCACAATCCAAAAATATTAAAGGGAAGGGGCCCAAGAAAGGGCAGGAAGGAGACAGAGGCGGGGAAGGGCATGGGAGAGGAGCTAAGATGTGCTGCATCTGTGTCCCAACTCTGCTCCAGGGAAGCGATCATCATGTCCTATAAACAGGTACTCAAGAAAACATTAAATGCAACGCTCCTGAAGTGAACAAACCACAAGTTATAAATTGTGTGTCCTCCTGCTGCATCTCCCCAGCAATAGGAATCTTCCCTTTGTCCAACTTATCTACACAGGGTACACAAGGCCCCTTTAGTCGCTGAACACCTGTCCTGACTATCACATGGGCTGACACCGCAGCACTTGTGTCCAAGTGGCCCTCACTTTACTTAGCAATGATCCCAAACCACGAGAGTGGTGATGCTGGCATTGACTTGGTTATGCTGGGGAGATGCCAAGAGTGCTTCTTTTAAGTGTTGTCTGACATCATTACAAGAGGAAGGGTGAGGACCGGACAGTAAGGTCCTTTGAGAGAACCTACATTCACATAACTTTTCCTACAAAACATTGTTATACTTACTCTGTTTGATTATCAGTTATCATGCTAATTTCTTACTGTGCCGAATTTTATAACTTAAACTTTATCATAACTACATATGCTTGAAACAAAAAACCCAGTATATTTATAGGATTCCGTACTCACCCGAGTTTCAGGCACCCCCTGGGGGCCTCGGCACATATCTCCTGGGAGTAGGGGCCTCTGTTGTAGCCTATTGTCACGTTGAAGTGTAGAGCTTTTCAGATATCTTAAAATGCATGTACATTTGGGCTTTCTTTCCCCCATCTCCCTTTCAATGTACTTTACTTACTTAGGGACCCGGAGCGCTGCTCCCACTCTTCTCTGTACAGTGTGGTGCCCCGCCTGTGCCTCCAGAAAGCTCGCCTCATTCTCCATGTCTGTTGCCCTCAGTTAGCTGTCAGGATGAAGCCTGGTATAGCAGAGGTGCCTGTCATATTTTATTTTTAACCTTTTCCACTATTCATTTTCTTTCTCTGCCTTTCTCGCCGTTCCCTTAAAGAAAGCACTGATGAAGTGAGCATAGCCCTCTGCATGATGGCAGCCCTGTCTCTGTCCTATTCCTGTGTACATCCAGAGTGTCATTTTAGAGTGCCCTGTGCAGTGAGCATCCCAGATCTTCAGATTTGATTTCCCAGGGTAGCTTTGTTTTATGGATTTCCTATCCAATGAGTATTTTCAGGTAGAGGTAAGAAAGCTCTAGGCTTTTCCTGAGGCTTGCTGAATCCTAAGGGTCTATCTTAGAATGCATTTTCTGGATGTTTTAGGAATATTTAAACTTACAACTCAAGATTTCTGTATGCTTTACTTTGTCAGTTTTGCTTCTGTCTTGGCTTGCGGCCTGGTATCTCCTGTCTGCCAGGTAAATTCCCTTGTGTTCTAAGTCTTGCCAGGAAGACATTTACCCTAAAGTTATACAAACTACTGCTACCATGCTGGTGTGCTTTTGAATTAACTGAGTATGTATCTCCCTTTAAGGGGCTTTGTTTAAAGATGAAACAAATCACTTTCAGAGACTCCAAGAGTTGGGGGTGGAACTAGGAGGGATAACGCAGCACCCAACTCAACCCTTGGACACAGGATGCTGAAACTCAGGGTCCTTGCATTTTGCCAAGAGCATCACCACCCCTGCAATACGATGGGACTAAATAAAGTTTAATATACTCTAATGTACTGTGAAGACAAAGGGAGGTGGAAGTAGACACATTCTCTTTTGTGGGAAACATGGTCCTTAGGTTAGTCTGTCTCATTCTCCTCTCATTTAATGTATCCATACACTAGGTTTGCATACAGTGTTCAATGGCTCATGTAAATTCTGCAATTTGCTAAAAGTAGAGCAGTCATGGAATATTTGCACATACCTAGACTTAAATATACCTGTTTGCCTGACATTCAGATAAGCTTGGCCTCTCTAAGCTTTCCTGGTTAGACCCTCAGCTTAGGCTAACCAAGTGGAAAGACTTGGAGAGTCTTATTCTATAAGATGGCACAATGCTCAGCATGAACAGGGCAGAACTTAGCCACAGATAGATGACAATAACCAGCACGCAGTGAGACTTTACAAGCAGAGTTTGTGTTACTGTTATCCTGCCTTACAAGTGAGAGGTAAACTAAGGTTCGGTGATGTAAGTGTCACTCCAAGGCAAATGGTCACTAGGTGATAACACTCACATTTGATCCCAGGTGGCAGAACCCAAAGGCCATTTCCCTGGTCTTTGTACTGCCCACCCACTAGCAAGCTCAGTCCTCTAGCCCGTCCTTCTCCCGAGCCCAACTCCTCTGGAACCCAAAAGTATTCCTTGTGGGTGCTTTGCCTTTATCAGCTGACCCCTCTCATTCCGTGGAGACAGCCCTCCTCTCCTTCTCTGCTGGGTTTCCTTGCCAGCTTTGTTACTCTCACCATCTCCAGAACATGCCTGGGCACTCTACAGCCAGGTGGGAGGAACCAAGACAGGGTCCGGCTCTCACCAGCCCACTTGGCTCTCCATGCAGCATTTTCAGAGGATGCTCACTTCTACTAGGTTGTCCTCCAACCTCTTTCTCTATTATCTGACTATTTGCCCACATAATATGACCTTTAGAGGATACGGTGTTTTCCAAATCATATGCATTCCCATTTTGTCATGAGTGTTCTTATTTTTGTGGCCACCTAGGGCATTATGTATTATTGACTGGACTCACTTTTTAAGTTTCAGTGAATTTATTTTAAAAAGTGTGTATCTTAGCCTCGATGAAAAAAGAGTACTACTTGTAATTAGAAGGTGAGCCTGAAAATAAATATTAAAGTAAAACAGTGCTAACAAAATTCCATCTGACCTAGTTGCTTGTCTGCAGCTGGCAGGACTAACGGTTAGAAGCAAGGCCAGCCACTGTTAGGCATTTCCTTCCAGCACCAACCTGAGATATGGAAACCTTCCACTGCACCTATTCAGCACTAAAAGAGAATAACCTCCTCTGAAACTTAGTGTAGGTCACCTAAAGTTAATTTAGACAGGCACATGATTCCCACCTTTGGACAAATGGCAGTGGAAGTCATCATTCAAATCAAGAGCAAACTGAGTCCTATTCTAATCCACCCACTATGTCAGGACTTCATTTTTTTAACTAGGCATATGGGAAAGATAAAGTTCATGGGCGAAAACAAACAAGAGTCAGCTTCCTTAGGGTTTGGGGAGGGGGTTGCTATTTTGAACCGAGAAGGAGGGTAAGAGGTACCGCCTCGCAGGGGCAGACTTCATCCCTAGGCTGAGTAGAACTGTCCGAAGTCACTCCTTCTCCCAGGAGATCAGTTCCTAGGGCTCTATTTAAAGCTTTGTTTCCCAAGAGTCTACCTCCCAAACCAAAGGACAGCGGAGAAAAATGCGAACTCCTGTACCCAAGATACCCTATATAAAACAAAAGACTGTAATAAGCACAGAGCTGCTCTGGGTGGGTGTCTGGTGCGCATATACTGAGCAATTCCATGATAAGTAGAAAACCCTGATCTGTGTATTTGTTATGTATAAACATGGGTGACCCTCAGCATGAACATACCACTGAGACCACAAAGGTAAACATTTCACGACTATAAACTGTCTCCTCAGCGTCTTGCACATGTCAAGGCATCAACATTAGTCTAGTAGTGCAGAAGATGTCCTTGTGTCTTCCCAAATAAGCTGGCATGGAGTTTGGGTGTTTTATCCGTTCTCTGAATCCCTTGCCTAGTAGCAAATGATTCTGAATGGCAGTTTCTTGCACAATCCCGAAAAACAGATCTTGCCTTTGTCGTGCCCACAGAGGTCAGCAGCCCACAGGTTGCCGAATGAAACTGCAGCTGTCTCTCCTTCCATCTGACAGGTCCCCAACAAGGTTGGCAATTCTCTGGTTCCAGGAATTGAGCATCTACTCCTTGCCTGGCTGAATTTATGCATTGGCTCCCCACACACTGGGCTGATTTCCGAGATAGGAGTTTTGCAATGGCTCTTTTAGTCCTTCTAAATCACATCAGATGACAGTGAAACTGCATTTCTTATCTATCCTTGCTTCCTTTCTGGAGCCTGGCAATTCATTATGCAGGTATTTAACAGGTGGATTTGCTGCCTATACATGCCAGTGATAGATTTTCTATTTAATTTTAAAGAAACAACCTGTGTGTGAGTGGGGGAAGATTTTGACCTCTCCTTGTTCCCACTGAAATTGGCTGGGGTATCTTGTAAAATATGCAAGCATCACCCTCAGTTCTGATGAGAAGTGAGACAGGTTTCCACACCCTGTTGTGTCAGCAGACTTCATTTGTAATTTTTAAAACTCTCCTCTGTATGTGTCATGATTTCATAGATAATT
Source organism: Dinomys branickii (assembly GCA_004027595.1). Taxonomy (NCBI): domain Eukaryota; kingdom Metazoa; phylum Chordata; class Mammalia; order Rodentia; family Dinomyidae; genus Dinomys; species Dinomys branickii. The sequence goes on from PVLD010002062.1 coordinate 54,092, forward strand.
GGTTGCCTTTCATTTACTCATAACAAAGTAGTGCAATTTCAAAGCAAGTGAGTCAGCCTAAAATAGCATTATTAGCAATTAAAGATGTACTGTCAAGAAAAATTTTGACACTGGCACTCTTATACACCGACCGCTATTTCAGCCACTGAACCACATTTATAGTAATGGGCAGTCAGGGTGGATGAGAAAGGACAGATTAGAGACTCTCCATGTTCTAGTCTGGAAGGTATACATTTTGAAGTCTGCCAGACCAGAATGGGAAAGACCTGACCTTCTCAGAGAGGGTCTACGCCCAGTGCCAGCTGCCTCTGATGAGGACCTGGGGAGCCCATCAGAGCACTCTCATGGTTTCTACAGGGAAGGATGGCTTTTAACTTCACCTCCTTGACTGACACATCTTGAACCCACTGGATGGTCCCCACCTGGAGTCTCAATAAGACCAGTGGAGGTGTTGGCCAGGACTCATTCTGCCATGCAAAAGTGATGCAGCAGTAGGTGTGGCCTAACATGCAATATAAAGATGCCTTCTTTAAAATAAGAACTATTTTAATTGTTCAAAGCTCTTTGCCAGAAAAAGAACCTATATTGTTTTAAAAGAAGCATGAACAGCTATTTTAGTTGCTTTTTCCTTGCTCTCCAGCCCACGTTGATCATGTTCCGTTGGACTGTTCTGCCCCTCCCGCATTCTGTGTGGATTACATCTGCAGAACCTCATTTCAGTAGCAAGGAACTTAAGACTTTGCTACTTGGCTCAGATAAATATAAACCAAGTCCCCATGGCCTGCATTGCAAATGATACACCATAGAAGCATGGAGACTCAAAATCATCAAATCTAATGTCCCATTAAATGATTTATTTTATCACAACTCAAAACAGTAACCATCCAGCTATACGGTGAAAACCTCCCTTTGGAAACATTCTGTGAGACAGACTGTCCCAGAGTTCAAAAATGAGCCTTTAATATAGTTTGATTACTTTAAAAATGTTTTACCCAACTTTCTCTAACATGGATCTAATAGTTTAGGCAAAAGATTTCTAGGGGCCAGCGATGGCCACAGAATCTGAAGGATTTCTTTTTATTGAGAGTTACCCCTTCCAGTAATCGTGACTACTGTCCTAAAATTAATTTTAATCCTTATAAACTTTGGAACTACACAGTCTATCAGCACAGTGTTCTTTTCAGAAAAAATGAAATTCAAATAACCAAAAAAAAAAAAAAAAACCTACAACTTTTTAACAGTTTCAGGCTTTATTTACATATTGAAAAATGGTACTAAAATACAGCCTGTTATCTCCATCTCCAGCCCTAGGACTGGAGGGACACATGCTCATCTGCATGCTCTCGGAGGACAAAACCTTCCAGATTAAAACTACTGACTGGCAGGGTGTTTTCTCCCTTCTGCATACTTGCTCCTCTCCGCTCTGCTCTGATGCTTGCCTTCCAGAGGCCCCTTCTGTCTGTGTGTCTGCCTGAAAGGAGGGTGAGGAGAAGGGCTGGTCGAGAGAGCGTGGGAGTTGCTGTGAAGAAAGGCCACAAAAGCTCACACAGTGATCTCTGGCCCTGTCGCTAATAACTGATGTTTACGCACCTCACTTGCTGTCTTGTCTGCGAGGCCCCCAGTCACCTCTGACACAGAAGTGCTCCATTATTCTGACACGCAGAGGCATCCTTCAGGTCATCACAGAGGTGCTCCACACGGGTTATCAGTGCAGGGCACGCTAGCAGAAGCAGCTCTGGGAGACGACCCTTCTGGTTTTAGTATTTCTCCCCTGATGGGCAAGGTAGATCCGTGTGTTCCACCAGCTCCGATTCATGAGGGATGGGTAAATAAATGAGGCTGTGTCTTACTGATTAAAGTCCAAAAAACAGGAGGTTTCAAAAGGGAACATCATGAAAATTAAGATCTCGCCACCCCTTTGGTGTAGTTACTGAAAAGAGACCTCAACCCAAATGCACCTATTGTGCCCTCTCTTCTCCCTAGCTGCCTTCTTCTCCATCTCTTCTCCTTCTAGGGTCATTGAGATACAGCACGTGCTCTAAAGAAGACAGGAGCCAAACGAAGACAGGGCAAGGGTGCTGGGGAAGCCATTCTAGGAATAAACCTGTGCGCTTGCCTCTGCCAACTCCTCCAGGGGGCGAATGCCTGCCACCTTCTCCTTCCCTTCCTGAGCCCCATGGCACCAACCTGGCTGTTTCGGTTCAGTGTTATCATGTTGCAGCCCTATCACAGGGGAAGCCTTGCTCTTCCCACGGAAGCCTCAGGATAATATTCCAGAACCAAGAGGAAAACACACACTGCTGGGGGTGATACTTTCTAGGAGCACATGTTTGTGTTGTACCTCACTCAGAACTTCCTAGTGTGTGCTTTAAAAAGATTGATAAAATGGATAGATATAGTTTTGTATAAAGTATGGCCAGCCTCTCTTCACCCCTGTCCCCCAAAAGACAATCAGTTATCCTAAGCACCAGGCAAGTGAAAATGTCCCAAGTTGGGGCTGGGGATATAGCTCAGTGGAATAAGCGCTTGCCTAACAAGCGCGGGGTCCTGAGTTCGATCCCCAGTACCGAAAAAAAAAAAAAAAAAAAAAGAAAATGTCCCAAGCACTGCCAGTGAAAATGCAAAGACTCTGCAGTATCTCAGTGAGGACACCGGAGCTGTCTGCTCTGCCATTGAGGGCTTACCTTCCCGGAAAAAGCTTTAATACCACAAAGCGGCTCCCCAACCGCAGTTGCCGCACAACTGACCCTGCAGATGTGTGCCAGTCGCGCTGTTGTGCATCGCTTCCCTGACCTGCGAGGAGAATGATAAAGAAGGCATCTTCCTACGCCCTCGGGTTATCAGAGAATAACTGCGCAAAACAACAGGGCGGAAGCCATTCTGCTGACATTCTAGATTCATTATTTTCCCCGTGATTTAATATTTTAAGTATAATAAATTACAGAGATGCTTAGATCATGAGAAATTAGTTTAAATACTAATTAAAAATGAAACAGAGGAGGGGAGTTTTAGGGTACCAAAAAGGAAAAGAAAAGGTGTAATAGACCAAATAATTTGACTCCAACCTCCCACTATATTCAACCAGAAAATCCATACAGAATTTTAAAAATATATTAGCTGTAACAAGAGAGCAAAGTTTCTAAGGTTAAGGGAGGACGGGAAGCTTGAGCAGTGAGCGCAGCTTCTAAGGCAGCTTTCCCAAGGTGTGTACAGGTGAGAGTGTAGACGGGGCAGATATAAGGGGTGATCAAACACCACAGTGGTTGCTCGAATTTTTAAAAAGATTTGTAAGTAAAAGCCATACTGCTATTGATCTCCTTCAAGATATTCCCCCTTGCTCAAACCCCCTTAGCCCACAGTTCTTTCCCTTTCCTTAGCTGTTCTGGAAGGTTTCTCTCATGAGCTTTCTGAAGAGGCATGATGAAAACGAAGTTGAATTCTGCTGTTGATGCCACTCCACACCAAGGCAGAATTATGAAAAGATTTTGGTGCGTTCTTACCCAGCTTACTCACTCACGCAGTTAATATACCCTCCCGAAGGCTTTAGTTTTGACCTGTTTGTTCTCGAATGACCTCTGTATTAAAGGCATAGTCTCTAGTTTGGTGCAGTTGTAAGAGGGTGGAGACTGGAAGAGGTAGGGCCACCTAGGAAGGCTTAGGTCACTGGGGGTTGCCCCTGAAGACTGGGGCAACCTGGCTTATTCTTTCTTATCACTTCTGTGCCATGAGAAAAATACCTTTGGTTCATTGCATACTCCCACCATGCTGTGCTGCCTGGCCACAGACCCCAAAGCAACAGGGCCAATGGATCATCGGCTGAAACTACCAACACACACAAAGGAATATCTAAAAGGGAAGAGATCAAATAGAAATTAGAAGTGAATTGAATAAAGAAGACTAAGACTTATATATCACTAAATATGTTTAGAGGATACTTTACTTGGAATTATGATTTTACTTGTATTTATTAAAGAAAAATAAAAGCTGAGAATCACTGTTAGGAGAAGCACAAAATTACATGAAAGGCTACAGTAAAGAAAAATAATAAAACAGAAAACACAAGTATAATTGAAATGCTCAATGAAGCCAAATACATGGTTTCTAAAGAAAGGTTTAAAAAGGCAAACAAACTTCTTTATAGCTATGGCAGTCCCTAAAAATAATAAGCATACAAGAAACAACTTTAAAGCAATATGTTGGAGAACTTGGATTAAATAGACAAACTCTAAAAAAAATAGCATACCCAAACTGGCAACGGTGAAAATGAAAATAGGTGTAATTTGATGATTAAAAAGTTGAATGTGCATTAAAACCCTTCCAAAAAATAAATCATGAACGTCATACAGCATTGCTGTAAATTCTACCACTCAATGAAGAAATAAATAAATACCTTACTCAGATCCTGCCTGAACCAGGAGCTAATGGGTGGGAAGAATACAGGTGTTTTCTACCACCCAAGTGGTTATGTGCATTACCTTGCAAAGGAACCCAACAAAAACAGTGCGGAGAGAAAATCGATAAACTAATTACACATGGAGACAGATGCCAAAGGCCCCAAAGATAACAGATCAGGAGATAACAGCTTGTGGGTGCACAACTGATGAGAAGAACAATGCACAATGACCACTACAATTTCAATTTTACATCAGACTCTCACACAATGTCTCTCCCCAGATTAGTATAGGAGAAAACGATAGGGTCATCTTAGTAGAAGCAAACAAAGTCATTGACCCAATGAAACACCTATCTTAACAGATACAAAAGATCTGGGAAAAAGCAGAAAGTAATTTATATGTAAGAGTGAAATTCTTAAGTATGCAGTTTGTCACCATTTAAGTGAAAGTGTAACTATGATTAGAATATTCATTGTTAGCACTTCCCTATCACATTGTACTCAAGGTCCTAGCCAGTGCAATAAAGCAGAAACAATAAATAAGAAGCAGACAGGGTAGAAAGGCAGGAATAAAACTGTCATTATTTGTGGACAGTATGATCGCATATGCAGAAAATTCGTCTACTGAGAAACGCAGTTAGAAAATTTCTCCAAGGACTCAAAATATTAGATCAATGTTGGTAAGTTTTCAATTTATCTATATTAGTTATCATAGCTAGTGAAAAATGTTAAAGGTTGCATTTATATTAACAGCAAAAATCAGATGCTTAGGAACTATCAGAGGCATGTAATGTTCACAGAAAATGTATTATTAAGAGGCATTAAATGAATAAAAGAGAGATGACCAACGCAGTTTTATACAAGCTCAATGTTTCTCAGATTGACCTTTACATTCAGTACAAATCAGATCAAAATTTCCATAGGTTTAATTTTGCTTTTGGTGACAATTGACACATTGATTCTAAAATGTTTATGGAAATGTTGGCAGAAACTTGCAAAAAAACAAGATGAGCAGAACTGAAGGGCTCACTGTACAGGACAGGAAGACTTACTACGAGGCTGCAGAGGAGAGCATGACCTAGGTACAAGAACAAGTAGACGGACGGAACAAAGGACAGAACCCAGAAACGGGCCCAGGCATCTAGGAACACTGGGCTTATCATCAAAATGATGCCACCGAGCTCTGAGGAACAGAAAAATCATTCAATAAATAGTTCTGGGAAAATAGTATATCTATGTAGAAAACTAATAAAATGAAAACCTACCTCACACTGTATCCAAAAGTTGGCTCCAAGTGGATTATAAATGCAAAATGTGAAGAAGAAAATAATAAAGCTTTGAAGATAATTTAGGACGCCAACTTCATGATCTTGTTATAGGGAAAGACTCTGTAACCAAGGTATAGATGTAGTACTGCAGAAAACAAGATTAATAAATTGAATTACCTGCAGATTAAGGATTTTGTTTGCTAAAAAGACATCGTTAAAACAGAGAAAAAGCAAATCAGAGTAGAGAAGGTATTGACCACTTTAGTAAAAGAAGACCAGCATCCAAAAGGCAATTTTAAAACAACAAAAAGCACACTTTAAATAGGTAAGAAAAAAAACCCAAAAAATAAAAAGATGGGTGGAGTTGTGGCTCAGTGAGAAGTCCTTGAAGTACTGAAGAACAGTCATGTTGCACTGGTACGTTACTAAAACTGGATATCAAAGTACATGACCACTAATGTAAACATTAGTGAGCAGGGAACTACAACGTAAAGCACAATGAAATGCTAGAGAGGCCCATCATCACAGTCAAATTGAAAAAGACACACTACATCGAGTGTTTGCAGGAATGTGAAACAACAGAAACACACAAAAGAATGCATACTGTGCAACTGCGTTCACAGAAAGGCCAAACAGCTAAAATTAAATGACAGTGCTTGGAGATACATTCATTTAGATGGCAAAATTATATGAAAAAGCAAGGGAGTAATCAACAGGAAAGTCAGTCCAGTGGCTACCTTTAAGAGGGAGGCGGGAAGGGGAAGGCGGACTGGAGCAGTGGGGGTGGAAAGGGGCTGGACGTTCTGTTTGCTGAGCATGGTGGCAAGATAGGCGTTTACATGATTCTGTAAGCCAAACACAGATCTTGTGCATTACACCGAGTATGTGTGTCACAAAAAGGACAGAAAATGAATCAAGTAAAAGAAGAGTTTAACATTAAGCAAACAAGAACTGGGAAGAAAAAGAAGGGAGAGATTGACTCTAATGTACAGTCTAATGGAAGGCTGGATATTCAATTATTTCATAATAGGCTTGAACAAAAAGAGCAGTTGCTGCACGGAATCTTTACAGAACACTGCTAGGACTCAGAGTCGGTTCCCCGCCTCCTGGCCATCCTTCCTGACTTTAAGAGGGCACACTGGCCCACGAGATCATTATTTCAGGAACTGAATAATCGACAACACTGCAGATCCAAAGCTGTTTTATTATTAATAATTCTTAGTAGTGCCACTTAGGATCTTATTATGCACAACTCACACCAAGGATTTTATGCACTTTAGCTCAGGGAAGCCTCACAACAACGCTCTGAGCGTGCTTGCTTTTCAGAGGTGGGAACTGAAGCCGAAGACGGCTCAGCTGTGTGATGTGCCCAACTGTTCTCATACCCTACATGGAGATTCCAGCTCAAATCCGGGCAGTGTGACTTGGGAGCGCACATTTGCCGTGGCTCTAAAGCTCTGTGTAGGGACGTCCTCCCCTGCATCCTTCCTAGCTAACTGAGGACAGGAATTCTGCAATAAAGCTGAGATGCCAGGAGGAGCTTACTCTTGCTTCTCCACTAACTTAAGGAACTAAGCCAGCACTTCATGACTCCTATGCTGGGGACTTTGTGTAGGTCACTTTACCTGCTCTAAAAATCACCCTGATAGAGAGAAAGTGCTGTCCATCATCTCCCCAGAATGGAACATGTACAGATTGATTATCTGCTTGGAAGCTAAAAAGTGCACAAAATAACCAGCAGTAACCCACAGCTAATCAACCTTGGACCATGACACATTACATACTGTGTTCTTTGGGTCCATTCAAGACTTTTCAATTAGAGTTCCTTCTAAAGACAGAAGTATTTTTCTTTAAGAATTGGTAATTTTTTCTTGGGTTTGAAAACATTTTAAGACTGTTGAGAGATTCAAGCAGACAATAGGATGGGTATAGCAGACATTTGAACTTGGAGCTGCCAATCTCATCCAAAGACTATGGTTCTGGCATGTGAGACAGTATGAGTAATCAGAGTTCTCTCCTACTGCTTCTTGTATAACGCAGATTGACAAGCCCTGGACTGGGGTGATAACTGAGGTTCCTAGGAGTCATCCTCTGATTTATCTTTGGAAGAAGCCCGAGGCGGGAAAATCCTCCACAGTGAGGCAAGACAAAGGTAAAACAGGAGGAGGCATCTATCTGAATTCCTCCTGCCACACAATCCTTCCCATTTCAAAAGGCAGGAAGTCGTTTTTTATGCAGAGTTTAACTTATAATGAATTTAAATTCCCTTATATTGTGGTTTGTGTCTGGATGTCCCCCTCAAAGCCTCATCTGGTCATGGGGTGGGCTTCCAGAGTTTATGACTGATCCATGGTCCAAGGCTGGGATTACGGGTGTGAGCGCTACACTGGCTCTGGGGAGGGGAGCCTGTGTACAGTACAAGGCAAGGAGAGAGGCTGCTCCCTGTTGTTCCTTTCATTTTGCTCTTGCTGCTTTTGCCATTTTCTGCCTCCATGAACTGTTGCCCTCTGCTATGCGCCGCTCTGCCTCAGGACGAGCCACGTATGGACTGAAACCTGCACAAACTGTGAGCTAAATAAACCTTTCCTTCCTTCACTTTGGGTGTCAGGTATTTTGTCCCAGAGATGAGAGAAAAGTAACGGGGACACCTTGCTTACCATCAGAAGAGTCTTGGCTATAACAAGGGCATAGACTGTCACCCTAAGGATGATTTTAATGAATCACTGAATCACTACTCATTTGCTGAGATCTCTCTTTGAGCCAAATACCACTTTAGGCACTGCAGATTAAGTTAGTCCTGACCTGGAAGAGTTGACGGGGAATTGTAAAAGAAGACTGGTTCAAGACATGTAGGTGTGGAATTGAGTCCTGTGCAAGTTGGCAGGACAATGTCAACCACATAGGTGATGAAATTAATTTCTTTATCTTATCCCACCGTAAAGGGATTGACTTCATGTCACTGTGTCTATCCACCCCATACCCACATACACAATTACATGCCCTCCAAGAGGCACCTCATGGTCTAGGATTAGCCAATCAATTTTAATGAGTACTTAAGAGATTTCTCAAAGAGCATGAGGTAGTGTATAAAATGATAGATCATGTAATAGTTAAAGCATTAAAAGAACTCAATTGAGGATTCTCTTTCTGCCAGCAGATATCTTTAGGTCAAGAAGGTCTATAAAAACTGGCAGATCATTTTCATTCCTTTAAGACGGGCAAAAGTAACTTTGAATGTAATTAGATGTTCTTACCAGTTTTCCTCTGGTGAAGCTCCACATCTCACTCCAATGAGACCAGCAAAAATTTTAGAAGTGCCGATATTCCGAGCTGCGGGTAGATGGGGTGGTACCACCTTGAATGCGTGAAAGCCCATAATATTGTTCAAATCATTTTCTAATCGGAAAGGCTAAGCCACAGTCACAGCTAAGGAAAGGGAAATGTTGTGACAGGTGAGAGGTCAGTCTTGGCTCTCTGCAGCTCTGGGTTGCTGGGGAACTCTTTTTCCCCTTCGTATCCCAACTCTCTGGTAGCTCCTGCAGATTCTGGGGTTTAGGTATTAGAAGAAGAAATATGCCAAGTGTAGTAAATCAACCTTTCTCACTAGCACCCTGAAGTTTTGCTTTCTTATTCTCAAGCTGTTGACTCTGACTCTTGAAATGTGCATCGGTTCCCTCAAACTCACTCAGGGTTACACATTAAAAGAGAAAATATCTTAAGACTATGATCCTTTAAATGGAAAGGCAGGGCACGTCCCTCTACTATGCTTTGTGGAATCAGCCAGGGCCTGATCACCTGAGCCCTCCTGAGCCACAGGAAAGGACTTAGGCCAAAGTCCAGTTCCGTCTCCCTGTCAATGACAGTGCTTCCTGTTCCTCGTTACTGAATCCCATCAAACACTGCCCCACCTCAGGGCTGTTCCGGCACTTCTCTCTCCTTCTGCCTGGAATGTGCCCCTCCTTTTAAGATGTGACTCCCCTGTCACCGCTCAGCAAGCCCTTCCTAACAGCCTCGTATAAAGCAGTAAGTACTAATTGTCTGACTAATTTTGCATGTCTGTATATGGGTTCATATATTTACACTTCAAAGATATCAATGGATAAAGCAATAACCACTGTTGAGACCAGGTCACCTTGTCTATAGATTAGTTGTGATTGTACTATTTTTTATGCTAATTGGTGTCTGTTTGTTAATATGTTTTTGTACTATTATTTAAAAAAAAAAAAAGCAGTAAGTACCCTGTTTCCTTCTGCCTGTTACCCTCTGGTTCTTGTGCACAAGAGGTCTCCACCAGGAGTGAAGCATGCAGACCACTGGCCCTTGTCTTTGTCTCCTGCACCCCTGGCTAAACTCAGGGAGAGGGACAGCCTTCTAACCTTTCTGCAGTTCCCATTTAGTGCCATTCACGTGCTTGGGAGTTATTTCTAGGAAAAAATTACCCTCAGATCTGAAGGGTGAGCGATCAATATCCCTCCTAGCAGCAGACTGTTGGGGTTCCCATCCCCACTGAGAAGAATCAGACTCTGAACATCATGGGGACTGGAAGTTTATTTTAAAGACTCACATAATTCAGCCTATTGGTTCACAAAGGAAGAAACCTCGTAAAACAGTTTTATACCTGCCTCTCTGCAAGCCAGAGAGAGAATGCAGCTTACCCAGATACACAGTGAAAACCCCGGAGACACGCGGCTTACAATGGGGCCTTCAGTATTTGCAGTCTCTTCTGAGCACAAGATACAGGTCTGTAGAGATCCCCTGATGAGGCTCCTGGATGGGATGACTAGATGGCATTGCACAAGGTCATCTTTGATTTATGGCCCTTTGCATGCCATCTAAGGACTGGCACAGCAAGGGAGCAGAGTGGAGGGAGATACTTTTCTTCCTGGTTGTCTTCAGCTGAGTTTGCAACCCTTGATCCTCTGAGTCCCAAGTAGCACTGGATCATAACTCAGGCCCCCTTGTGCATCGCTGCAGCAGACCATAACATCTGACCGTGAATTTCATATCCACCATGCAATATTACAGATTTCAACTTTTGGTTTTGATGGAAAGTCCCACTCCAGGAAATAGACTTTTCTCCATTAGCCTAAGGATTTTTTAAATTGTAATATGGGCTCATGTCTAATTATGTCAGTACATTAAGGAATGTTTTTGTACTGGCCAATGTCAGCACCTTTTAAATGGTGGAGAAGGAAAAAGTGTATATAATAACCCCATTAGGCTGTTAAAAGTGCTGAACCCTGACACCTTTGCCATGTGACAATCCTTGAGTATGTATCTATAATCCTTCGGCAAATACTTCTTCTCTTCCACTACAGAATTGTACACACTCCAGACACAAGTGCCATTAATTAAATAACACACTCAGCAAACTCTCAGAGCCATTAATTAGCAAAGGTAGCTGCTTCGTGCTTGGCTCTAAACGCTATTATCACAGGAGCGCCCAAGTGAGAGCAGAGGGATGTGTTGGAGGAAGGTCACCCTCAAAGGCGTGATAAGAAGAGCTGCCAGGAACAGTAAATGACAGAGCTTGTCTGCCTTTTAGCTTTTCCTTTGCCCCTCTGCAGGCTTTGATGGAAGGGAATGTGTTTCCCAGTGTAGAGACTTTCTCAAAATTAGTTTCTTTCATGAAAGATGCAAGTAAATATAAAGTAATCCTTTTTCATTTTGACTGAGTTGCAGAGAAGAGCAATATTGGTTGAAGATTTGGAGACAAATAAAGCCTGCTCTTCCTCAGTCCTGTCAGAAGGAGGAGGTCTTCTAGGGAGCCCCCTCGCTGGGCTTGAGCACAGACACAGATGGGGATGTGAATACAGACAGAACTCAGAGAAGCCAGAGCCTCGTTAGACCGGAGGGGTAGCGTCATGATTTCCCTGGCTTTGGTGGACCCTGACCTGGCCCCTCACCTCCCATCATGCTCTAAGCATGTGTAGTTCCATTTGCCAGAGAGGACAAGCCCAGTGGGGAGAGGATCACATCATCACAGCTCATTGAAACTATGATATCTTCTTCTGTGTGTGTTTGCAATTCTTGGAGTTTGACTTGTTCTTTCAAAGAGGAAATTGACAAGGCTGGTCACTATATAAGTGTCAGCTTGACTAAGCCCCAACCTCCCTGAAGATAGCTGTCTGTACGCCCCCAAGAGAGGGGACCGGCCAGGGGTGTCCCCAGCTTTCTACACCCTGAAGGAGACACCACAGTGGATTAGGAAACAGACTGTGTTTAATGGGAAGTTAATTAACACTTCCTCATCACAGGAAGCTGTGTTATTAATCAGCGTGAGCTCCATGCCGTGGATGAATAGTTCAGCATTAGGAACAACTGGGAACACTGCAGAATTCTCTGGGGGACATCGGCACACTGTTGGTGGGTTTCTGCGGGCTGTACTTGGGGGCGACCCTTTGCTATCCTTAGCTGGAAGCATAATTGCATTGCCTTAGAAATACTAATCAGAGTGGCTCTCTGATGCAAGTTGCCGTCCTTCCCTCAGCTTTTCTTTTATTCACTTACTGTAAGACATTGCCACCAGCAGCTTTTGTGGTCCAATTTCTAGGACAAGTTTATTGAGAAGAAAGCTGAAACACAGAGGCCTGTGCTGTGTGCTCTTAGCAAATTGCTTGCTAGGTAGTGTGCACAGAATGACCTCCCGTGGCTGTTCTGCCCAACTCCCAGGGCTGCTAGGGACTAAGAAGTTCCTTTAAAAAGAAAAGAGTTGCTTAAGTTTTGTGTTAGTTTTTCATGAGTGCGTTATTAGTGACTCTGTGGCCACTTCATTCTACAACCATTTCTGTGTCAACCTGGGCATGGATGCTAGAGGCCACATCGTTAATCCTTTTGGGTAAGGAGAACTGGCTTGGAAGGACAACCCTGGTCCCATCTTGCAGTTCTGCTAAGAGATGAGGAAGGCCGACAGCCTTACTAGAAGCTGCATCTCTGCCACTGAGGATGTCTCCAGCATCAGGATTGCTCCTAAGAATTAGGGCACTTTACTGGGAGCACAGTTTGGGGCGGCATCAGGGGGAGGCAGACTTGGGGTTCATCACCCTCAAGTTCAGCGATTCATTCCAAAAACTCCAGGCACACTCCACACCAGGTAGGTGGGAAGCTCTGGGGGTGGGATGGGAGGACTGCACTTTTGTAAAACCTCCCAGATGACTTCAGAGAGCAGCCAAGAATAGAAATATGACCTTTAAAAATAGAAAGAAGGTGAGCGGGGTTTCCACCACCCCAAACCTTCCTGTCACATCCTATCATTTAATCCATCAGCCTAAAGATGTTATACTGAATTATCTTGAGTGCGGCCCGCTCCCAGCCAGCTCACCTACAGAAGAGAGACACTGACCTGTTTCCTCTGCTTCTGAGCAGAAGAGGCCATCTTCCCGTGCCTGTAGGGGAGTGCAGGGAGATGGAGGCAGAGGGAGGAGCCTCCTTCGGAAGTATAGCCTTGTGCATACACGGAGGCCGTGGAGAAAAACTGGAGTTTGATGTCAGCTGTAACTCTGATCTGGAATGTCCACCAAAGCCCATGTGTGACAGGGTTGGGGCCCAGGCTGGTGCTCTCTGGGGTGGTGGCACCCTGACAGGGTGGGGCCCAGCAGGAGTTGTTTGGATCACTGTGGGCAACTTCTTGAAGGAGAGAGTACGGGACCCCAAACTTTTTCCTCTTTCTTGCTTCCCAGCCATGAGGTGAGCAGTTTTGCTCTGACGATTACTCTTGCCATGGCCGGGGATATAACTCAGTGGCATAAGCACCTGCAAGTGCAAGGCCCTGAGTTCGAGTCCTGATACCAAAGAAAATAAACTATTCTTGTCATGATATGCTGCTCTAGGACCTACCGATCAGGCTGGAACCTCCAAGCCTTTGAGCCAAAATAAACGCCCCGTCTTCGTAAGTTGATTATTTCAGATATGTGTTATAGTAACAAAAGCTGACTAACATGATAACTCTTAAGTTGTTTACCTTACCTTGCCTCATGATAACTTCAGGAGGAAGTCAAAAGGGTTGAGTTCAGTCCCCAGTGAACCAGTGTAGCACAGCATGTCTAATTTCATCCCGTAGCCAATAAATCATACAACAAAACACAAGCCAACTTCAAAGTCCTAGCCTTAGGCTTCAGGGAGAGATGGATGAGAAGGTTATTATCCTTATTTATTTAAAGTTCCTGCATCCAACATTTGAATTTTCTTCGAAACTCAGAGCTTCCATGTCCAAACTCCTCTCACACTCTGCCAAGAATTGCTGTCTAACCTTCACTACCTGCAGAACACACCCAATAGTGAGCTGGGTAATGCTACTGGTCTCAAGCGCTGTCTTGGTGGGAGTGAGAGTGGGAAGAGAACATTTAATCTTCTATGATGTCTACTGAGCACAGAAAGAATTGAAAACTAAGAAGTATCTGTATTTGCAGGAATATATGCATTCATATTCAAGGAGAAGTGTTGGGCATCTGGGGCACCTGCCCTGTCGGATCCCAGAAGCCCGTATGTCCTGCGCTGCTTGGCTTACCTCACCTCATTCTCCCCCAACAGACTGAAGTTTACCTCTCCCCACTGCCTTGGAGCCTTACTTGCGTTTCAAAAGCCTGTGGTTCCCTGCCCAATAACACTGGAGCTCCACCCTGATTCTCCAGGCGAAATGGAAGCAAACTGAGATACAGTTTGTGTGTGAAATCCGGCAGGAAGGTGAGAGCCTGAGCACAAGGTCCGGCTGCCCTCTTTGCAGCTGAGGAAGACTTTCACAGTCGCTGAGTGCTAAGTCTTCACAGCTTGAGGCTGCAGGAAGCAGCAATGGGGACAATGACAGAGGCCACCAGCGGTGAATGTGGTAAAGCCCCAGGCAAGCTGTGAGTGTTTTATGTGCACCTGCACAGCCTCGTAGCCTCTTTGAGGTGCAGGCGGCCTCAGCTTGCCTAGAGAGACAACTGGGCTGCAGACCCTCACCTTCTCTCCCCAGCTGCAGTGGTTCACCCACAGGCTCTGGCCTGAAAGGCAGATTCTAATTCTCCTGAGCCTCCTGGCCACACAGGTAAGCAAAGCTGCTGTAGACAGGGGTTTGGACATTAGGCAGACACCTGGATGCCACAGCTGGAGGCCACATCACAGGAGCACTGAGCGCAGAGTGATGGAAAGCTCCGAGAAGTGGATAGAGGCATCTAGAGAAGTGCCAGAACTACAGGGCTGGTGCCGGAAGGGCTCTGTGGGACACACACAGTGCTGCACTGTTCAAAAACCCAAAAATAAAACCAAGAGAAACTTCTCTAGGACATAAATCTGCCCTAGACAGGCGAGGTGCGAGGAAGGAAAGGGCACATCCGTTTTCAGGCCAGCACAGGTGCCTCTGACTCAAAGTCAATACTTGTTCAAGAACAAGGGCAGTAATGAATGGCCAGGAGGTGACCTGTGTCTCCAGGAGAGGCAGGTGGTGCTGGACACAAAGAGGGTGATCCTAGTATCACACGGGAATAAAACGGTTCCCCGCCTCCCAGACTCACTGGTGCACACACCTCGCTGTCCACCCCTGACCGCAGCTCCCGGTGGGCCTGCAGGGGCAAGCCTGGGCCAGGTGGAGCCTCTGGGTCTTGGGGAAAAGCAGAAGTGACTAGGCCTCCGTGTTCTGGACCCCAGAAGGGACCAGGTTTAATTCCTAAGGGATGCCTGCCCTTTGCTCTCTGCCTTTGTTACTCACATGCAGGAAGACTGTACTGCCAGACTCACTAAAATCTGTCTCTGCACTGGAGGCTGATGCCCACGTCCTCACCCATGTGGCTCTCAGTGGCACCCCACTGGGGGTCACCTTGAAACAGGCAGGGACCTGAATCTTCCCAGTTCACTTTCCCAAGTCAGTGCTATATTCAAAGCTACAAATGGCAAATAGTATGGACACTACAATTTCAGTCTTCTCTGAGATCTTTTGAAAACACAAGGGGTAACCTCTTATTCATACCTACCAGTATTTCACAGAATCTTTGCATATATCACATTCGTTAGAGCTGCCCCAAAATTCCAGTGCCCTTTCTTTCAATCATTCCCAGATTATGTGGAATATAAACCTGGAAGCCTTCATCTTTCTCCCTTTCCGGCTTCTTTTCCTAGAATTACTCTGCTCTGAGCTACTAGCCCCTGTTAGTCCACTTCCTGACTGCACCTGTTTTACAGATACCCATAACTGAGGCCCAGGTGCTAAGGCTGCAAAAGACAGGGTAGAGTCACAGCTTTGCAGTGTATCTCCGTAGTCTCCTGGCTTAGGGTCTGGTCCACGGTATCACTGTACAACCAAGAAATTTTCTTATTTTCTTGCCTGGGAAGATGAAAGGGCTTTCTCCTCCCTTTCCTAATTTGTAAGGACAAATTATTTTAGGCCTGCTCTATACCCTCAAGGGACCTCTCGCATGACTCTAAGGCAAATCTGATTTGGCTCCTACTCAGTAGCTCAACAGTTATCTAAATCTAGAGGCAAAACCCCTCAAATTCATACAGACCCTGCATAAAACCACAGATTCTGGGCCCTTTATCCAGACCTGCTACGTCAGAACATGGAGGGCAGAGTCCAGAAATCTATGCTTTTAACAAGTTCAGCAGGTAACTCAGAAAATGGCTGTTTAGGAACCCATTCTTACCTGATACATAAAATTTTAGATGGGTTTAATCTGCATATAAGCTTTATGTCCAGTAACAGAGAAGCTTGAAAGGCCAGGGAGCTGACCTTGGTAGCGTGGTGTATGAGCAGAGGATGCAGAAAATGTGGGGTCCTAGTGAGGGCCTGTAGCATCAGCATGGCTGGAATATATCTATTTTATGTAATCTGCCACATCAACACCACCTCTCATAAAATGTTAATGGCAATCTAACAGATTAGCAGTAAGCAAACTTATTTTTTGTTTATCACCACGACTCAAAAGAATGCTACCGGTTCTAACTAAATGTCTGTTTTTATGTTCTGTCATCTCCAGGCATGAAAGTTACTCGAACAAATTCCAAGGCATAAGGAAATGGGCTTTGTTCTCTAGGACTCTGCCACATTGGAAATGAAGCTAAGCAGACTTTATTACATCTTGTAATTCTGCAACCTTTTGCAAAGCATTTTATTCTACTTGTGGAAGCCACCAGGGTTACGTTTCAATCATGATGACTGACAGGCTACTGCAAAACAATGGTTCTGGTGCCCTTCTACACCTTCCCAGCTCTGAAATCAGAATAGAACCTTTTCCAAATTGTTCTTTAGCCTCCATGAAAATAAAATGATAGTTAAAATGTTTATCTCATGTACTAGGTAACTGAAAAATGGGTATTTTGAGGTCTCTAAAGGCACACCGAGGAAGTCACTGTCTTCGAGTTAGTGGGATGGCTGTAATCTAGAAGTTTGTTACCGTGGAGAGAAAAATTGAGACAGTTTCCTTTCTGTGTGTGTGATAGGGTCTTGCTCTGTATTTCAGGCTGGCCTTGAACTCACAGAGATCCTCCTGCCTCAGCCTCCCAAGTGGTGGGATTACAGGCATGCGCCACCACGCCCAGTGGAGAGTTTCTATTTTGGTAGAAAAGATAACAAAACAAGAAATGTACACCCTTTCTTCAGTTATATTCTCTACTTCCCTTCACTACAGAGAAGCAAGGCTAAAAGAACTTAGCGTGCTTGCTCAGGAAGCAAAGCTCTCACCCGTAACTGCCAGTTTCTTCAAGGGAAGACGACAGAAGTCAGCCATTTCTTCCTTCCCTGGCTTGTAAATAAAAGGAGAATTAGAATTATATAGAAAAATAAACTCCACCTATGTAGTGTAGCTACAAATAACTGAAAACAGGATTTTCCCGCCAAAGCCTGAGTATCTCCTCAGGCTGATGGACCACTCCCCAACCCCAAACAACACATGTTGAATTAGTTTCATGTGACTATAGGAATAGCAACAGCTCTCTCTCTCCTTCCCTCCCTGTCTCTCTCTCTCTCCTTCCGTCCACTCTCTGTTTTTCTTTCTCCCTCCCTCCTTCTCTCTCTGTCTCTCTCTCTGTCTCTGTGTGTCTTTCTCTGTCTGTGTCTCTCTCTTTGCCTCTCAGTTCTGGAAGCCAAAGGTCCAAACTCTAGCACACTGTGTTTCCCCAGAGGCTGGGGGCATCTCCATCCCATGGTGCCCTCCTAGTCACTGCCATTGGTTGGGAGACCCATGTGTGCCCAGAGCAAGAACATACATCAAGGGATAAGCCACATGTCACTTGCATAAGCCAGGATGATTTCCTCAGGATCACAAGATCCTTAATTTAATCGCAAGGCAGAGTCCCACTTCCAGATGGGATCTGACACGGCCTGGGCTTTTAGGATGGCATGTACCCTCCTACTTGGGGCATCTGGAACTGGACTGTGTGCCTTGTAGCAGCCAGTAGGCTATGCAGACTCAGTGGCATCTCCTGATGATCTGAGTGTACATCTCTGCTAACCCCTCATTATTGACAATGACTGGCACGGCCTTCTCAAGGTTGCAGATCCCTCCAGTTCCCATGCCAGGTCTAACATGCCTCTCTCTCAGCTGAAAATAACAAGCACTTATGTGATCTGAACCAGGGTTTCTGCTCAATGAGACACACATTTTCTAACCAGCTGAAAGAATTGGCCCTAGAGAAAAGCACCCTGAAATAATAACTCTTCTCATGTGCAAAGATCAAGCATGGATCCCAACTTAGATTTTGTCAGCCAATGTGGCCAGAATACTCAGCCCTTCCCTCCAGGGCCAACTCCACATTTCATTCACTGACTTTGAATCAAATAAGCACATACGAACCTAGTCACAAGGAGAAAGTCTTGAGTCACACTGCAGGTTTTACAGTTTGTTTTCTACTTTGCCAATCAATTAAACCTTACAGGAGCCTCAGTTCTGCCTTTCTGTCCAGGGATTTCCTTGGGTTGGTCTCCTTGCTAACACTGGTGGGATTTGGAGAATGTACAGGCTGCAATAGAAGCTCAGCCTTCAAGCCCCACTTCCGTGCTAGCCACATGAGAGCAGGGGCATTGGAACTAACAAAGACTGTTCTTGAAGACACAGCCTGGTTAACCCAATACAGGAAAAAACAACTATGACCCTATTTGCCATGGAGAAAATGGTCTGTGTGGAGAAAATACCAAAAGACAATGAATGGAAAGCAGCGCTTATGTCCAGAATAAGGTCTGTTAAAGTGGCCTCTTCTCTGTAATTCCTTATAGGCATAAATACCCACTAGGTTGTTTCTGTTCTTCTCAAGTGCTGAAGAATTGCTGATTTTATGCCAAGTCACGGAGAACTAGACATGTGTTTGGGCTTCTACTTTCATTGTTGTACTAGCCAGACAACAACAGCACAGCAGCTTCTCCCGACATTGAAGACAGTTCAAAGGATTCTTCTGTTTATCTTCGTGTGCTCGCTTTTCAAACTCTATAGTCTTTCCTATCTTTATTGTTAAACTTTTGATCAAAACCCAAATCCCAAGAAAGAATGATAATCCATTGTTGGCAAGGAGCTGGAAAGGGTACCAGTGACTGTGTGCACCGCAGTGGACCCAGACTTACAGAACAGTTCTCCTCAAACCTGCCCGTCCTTTCCGACGATAAGAAAACGTGAGCCTCATTAGTGGAAACCTCTGCTGTGGACCCTTTTGTGTACCCAAGCTTCAAACTAAAGTCTGAGAAGGTTCGTGCATCTTCCAGGAGTCTGTTGAATATTCCAGTCCAACAGGCTGGTGAAAGAGGAACTGATGTTTTGTTGTGTGTTTATTCCAGATACATTTTCAAATGTTCTTTTATTTCATTCACACAAGATCCCTACACCATGTAGGTGCAGATACAAGCTCAGAAAGATTTAGTAATTTGCTCAAGTTCACAAAGTTAGTAATATGGTAGAGCTGAGATTTGAGCTGAGGTCCAACTCCTAAAATCCATGTTCTTTGAAGAATAACTGAGAGCTAAAGGTGCTCAGCAAACTCAGTGAACACCACCCCAGGTTCTCTCCGGAGCTGTCCATTGAGTTGGCAGGTGGCTCTTTTGTGCTGATGTCCAAGGGAAAGATGGAGAGAAAGGCAGGGAATCATCACATATTTTTGAGGTAAAGCATTCCTTTTAATCATGTAAATGATGATAACATCATTTCTACAATTGATGGTACTTCTGTCCTTAAGCAAATATGTTAACCAAAGGGCTAATGACTACTTATACTAAAAGCTAAACAACATAAAAATTAATCTGTAGTTATATAGCTACAGGGATTTGAAATGAGTCATCTCTATGCAAAATCACCAGCAACACCGCTCAATCACGGTCCCATCCATGTAGTCCTGTAACTATTTTGAGTACCTGCAAAGCACTGAATTTAAAGGCTATAGGTTCAGTAGCCAAAATTAAGGTAGCATAGAAAGTGTTGCTGGGAAGCAGAGTAACTGCTTTAGTCTGAAGGCTCCTTTTTTCCCCAAATTTATATATGGCACCTGGCCACCACTGTGCTAGTGTTAGGAGAAGGTGGGGCCTTCTGATGGTGACCAATGATGAAGCAGGAGCCTCTTGTACAGCGCCCCAGAGAGCTGCCTGGCCGCTCTCCACCACGTTAGGGCACAGGGAGAAGGTGCCACCCACTCAGCAGGAAGACTCCTCCACTTAGCCTCCTTCTGTAGACAGGGACACTGGGGCCTAGAGAGTTTGCAGCTTACTCACAGTCACATGCTGATTACAATCCATATCCTACGAGGAGCCCTAAGCCAGGCTGTTTCTCGGAAGGCTGGAGGAGAAGACACAGCAGACACCCATGGGAGAGTACTTGATTTGTTCATGTAGACAAGGGCCAATTAACTTCCCTCCCCAGGACACTTACTTTAGGCCACTAGGGCTCAGTGTTTGTCCACTTAACGGGTTCCCATCAGCCTGAACTGCCAATGACACATGTGTGACTACCCCATTGGGCAGCTTGTACCATTGGTGGTACAAACGGATCTAATTACTTTTACTGGTCTTTTTTACTAATAAAAGTAATAAAAAGCTGCACAATGGGATATTCATACATCTACCAGTGGTAGTTCAAGTTGTCCAGCAGTGAGACACAAAATTTGGCCCCATTGTGAAAGTGTTAATGAGCATTTACTAAGTGCCCTTACGGTGCCCATTCCGGGGAAGCCCTCTGACCGCTGCTGTGGCTTTCCTAGACTCTACTTCTCCCTGGTAATGCCCACTGTGATCCTACTTTCTGACTGTACAGCCGCATTTTGAGCACTTTCTAAGCATCTATCTTTGAATTTCCCCCCTGGTTCCTAAGGAAGGATGTAAAGCAGCTCCCAGAGTCCAAAGGAGCCCCAAACTGCTGGTTCAAGTACAGCTTAGTAAATGGGCTTCCCACGCAGGCTGCTAAGGGCTCATTCTCCTACCATTCTGATTTTTTAATTTTCTGTTTCTGTTTCTTTTCTTCCCTCTCTCTATCTCTTTTCTTTCTTTTCTTCTTCTCCTTCTCCTTCTCCTTCATTGTTTTTCTTCTCCTTGTCAGAAACAAGATCCACAAAAACAAGTTCATGGGCCTGATGGATAGTCCATAGTAGTGGTCTTCACTCTTTAACTCTGTCTATGACCCTGGAAGGGTTTGTTAGAACTGATTGCAGGATCCTCCCTTTAGAGTTTCAAGTGGGCCACAGATTGTCATTTTCTCAGCTAGTACTGATTTTGATGGGTCAGAGCCCCCAGTTTGAAAATCACAGACCTAACTGGATTTTTTTAGTAAGCAGAATTTGTTTTCAGTGCACTGTTTTTCAGGCCCTGCATTTAATGTATCTCAGTCCAGAGGTAATGAAGTGAAAGTTAAATCCAATCAGGCTACTCAAGCATCTCCAGTAGGTTTTTAGAGTTATTTAACATTGTAGAAATCTTCCTGTCTAAGCTAATTAAGTGATTAGTTTAGATCGATAGTAGACGAACAAAAGGAAAGTGGGGCAGTGATAGCTCACCACTAGCTTAATAAAATGCTGGTAGCTTTAACCAAGGGAAAGATTGCTGGTTTAAAACTGGGCTTAGCTCCTCCAGACTGCAATGTGTCGGTCCAGAGGGAGATGAAATTCAACCGTGCTGTGGCTGGAACATGATTATGTAAAGATCCACAGGCAGATTTTGTTGATCTTGCTTGGTCAAAGATCTGCCTTCCATGACTATGAGTTATCAGAGTCCGGGTCTCACGTTTTCCCGGTCTCATATTTTTCAGCATGGTGGAAGCTAGTACTTGTCCATCAGCCTCGTACCAATGACCTTCAGAGGCGGATGGTGTACTAGTCCAATTGCACAAACAAGGAAAGGGAGGCTCAGAGAAGGTAGCTTCCCCAAACTTTAGTCCTTTTCAATTTTTTTTTTTAACCTTCAACACTTCTTGCAGGTCTACGTAATACCCGTGTGGCTCGCCTATTACCTTTTACCTTTAATCGATTCTCATATACGCTTACAGGTACATTTGCTCAATGAAAGGAAACTCACAATCACTTCAGCAAATGGAAAACCAGTACCCTCTGTCATAAATAGAAGCAAACCATAAGGATGAATGCCATGCGGAGAAAAAGTTATTAAATTGTAACTGGGTACTGCGGCCTGCTGAAAACCCTGCTCAGGGGCCTGTCTTGTCACTTTATTAGAAAGGGACATTAGTAAGTGTTAGAGAGGTGTTAAAATTCCCTTACATGAGGTAGCATTCTGCTCCTTGCAAACTGAAAGAGAATATAAAAGGGAATCATATCTCCACTTGTGATGATGGGTTACTGGATGTTTGGTCTACAGCCCCCTGAAATCTCCCTACTCCCACAGTGATCTACTTCCCAGTGGAGCCAGGCAAGGCCCAGCTGTGTGTGTGGCCTGGCTGCATCCCCTGTGTCCCAAAGTCACTGCAAGCCATCCTGGCCACTTCACTGCCCATTCCTATGCAATGGCTAAATCTTGAAAATAGACAAACTCACTTGGGTTCGGGTACCTCACGAAAAGAGGCAACAATCAAAGAGAGAGAAACGATTGTACTATCAAAGCAGCAGAAGGAACTTCCCAGGGTAACAGTGATCATCCAAGTGTTTCCTTCGAGTGGAAATGCCTTTGATAATGCCTTCCTCCATCCTCCTGTCACTCTGTCATGAGAATGAATATGTAGTAAAGCAAACAGTCACATTTGTATTTTATCATCGTCTGCCAAAGAACACAAGCGCTGGCACAGCTTCCGGGGGAAAGACCTAGGCTTCATCTCTATAGTGACAGCCACAGCCCTACAGAAAGAAGGGAGAGAAATCCAGCTGAGGGTTGGTAATACACTCCTTGCCCCTGGCTCCGAGGATGCGAGACCATTCATAGTCTTAAGTTGTCCGAAGAAGTCACTCTGTCCTCTTCTTATTCTTCTGGCTCCTTTGTGCTGATGTAAACTGTGCAAATGACAAAAAATTTAAAAACTTATTGCTCAGGCACTTTCAGTGGGGAACATGACAAATGAAACAGAACTCTTTCTCCATAAAGTAAATGAAACAATCAGACGCCTCCACTGACAAGAGTGTCTTTGAATGATGAGGTGCTGGTAGGGGACTTTCCGCGGGTGCAGAATATGCCAAGTGCCTCGTATCTAACAACCAGTGAATCCAGTGAGATGAATTAGTTTTCTGATAGCCTTCCCATTTTATAGAGTGGGAAACTGAGGCTGGAGAGGTTCTGTAACTTGCCAAAGATCATAGATTTAGTGAGAGACAGCACCAGGCTAGCACTCAAGTCTGCCTTACATTAAAGGTCATGGTCTTAACTTTTTAACTACCAAGCTCTGCTGAGTGACTGATGGAAATGAACTACATATTCATTGTTGTGTATTTTTAATTAGTTATAATTAATTTTGTTATTAAGGCCTCCCCCCCAAAACTAATAGAAGCCAAAATTTTCCCCAAGGCTTTATTGATCCAATGTTAGTTTGCAAATGATCCTGATGGTCTTATATTAAAATCTTATTTCTTTTCTCGGTGTGCATCACAGATCATGTCCTACTAAGAACAACCAGATCATAGTGGTTATTTATAGTGTGCTGATTAGGTGCCAGAGATTTTGCTAAGTATGTCCCAAACACCCTCCTTCTTACCCACCACCTGTGAGGTAGGCGTGGCCTATGAGAAAACTACCAGTCAGATATGCTAGGCTGCTTGTGCAAGGTCACTCAAGTTGTATGGACAGTGCAAGAAAGGCAACTCAGTCATCCATCTGCAAAGCTCATGTGGGCAGCAAGATGGAGAAGTGGATGAAGGAGGGACAGTGCACTTTTCTCTCCAAAATGGCAGCAACAGGTGAAAGGAACTCATGGAAATGTCCTAAGGACTTAATTTCTACTAGGTCTTATTCCCTAGGCAAATCACCCAGAGCAAAGTTCAGCTAGAGATGGGCTCAACAGAGGATTTCCATGCTCTCTGCTCTATTGAATGAAAAAGATGATGCTTGGAGGGTCAGAGGGAAATACTCTGCCTAGAACAAAATTCACCTGTACATCAGGGCTGTCTATGCATGTTATTCAAAAAGCTTAGTGAGTAGGAGGGTCCAACAGCCTTGTAGAGTTAGTGTTATAGAAATTCCTTGAAGTGTGCACCCTACATATTTTATATTTCCTAGTCTAGCTTCAGTATGCATCTTTTGCTTTCGTTTTATTGCTTAACGGTGCAGAATGAGATGCTGCTGTCCCTAACAGTGTTCAAACAGCCTCTCCAGGAACAGGATTCTCAGGACCTTGCTGAAGAAATGCATAGCCAAAGCCCTCTTTTGTAAATCTGAACTAAAACTTAGTAAACCCATAATGACAACCAATCCCAGGAAACTTTTCTGTAGGGACCGCTTTAAGCCTTCTCTGCGCACGTAATCCAAGCCTCAGGCACTTCACCCCACAGAAAACCTCTGACCATCCTCCCCTGACCTTGCACCTCACTTAGGAGATTTGGCTGTTGTAGGGGCTTCTTTATTTTTCCATCTGTTTCCATCCACTCCATCAGGGGGCAGGGTAGCTTGTAGAAAAGCCAAAGAGTGACAAGCAGAGTCCTGATGATAGGGTTAGAGCTCCTGGATGCAGCCATACCGGGACCAGTTGACCTCTAAGCTTTTTGTTATGTGAATTAATAAAAGCTTGAGTTACCTCTACTAAACACATGATAAAAGAGAAAGGGATGAAATATTCCTTGCTTGATCCGGTAAATGCAGTATATAAAAGGGCCTGACACTACTTGCAACAAAATGGCCCACTCCTCAATCCCATGTGCTTAGCTAAGTGAGGAATCTGAAGCTGAGAAAGAAACCAGACTGCCTGGTCTTGTGCATTCTCCTGGCCATCATCAGCAAAATTTGAACCCAATTCTGTGGTGTAATTGCCCAGTGATCTGTACCCAGAGGAGCCACAATTCAATAGCTGATAACTACTCTTGTGTAGGATAACCTTCTCGGAAGTAGACATTAGCAGAAATCACATCATGTCACCATCTTTGTGCTTCCAGTATCAGCAGCTGGTGGACAGAAAAAGCACTGTGAACATAAATTCTGAAATCTCTCCAGTTTGCTTTTCATGCCAGAGGCTGTGGGGAAGAAAGGAAGGGCCAGTGGAAGCTGATGCCTTGTAGCTCTATAGCTCTTTATTGTGGTGAGAAATGGGGATCCACCAGGGGTCTCTTCATAAGGGTTGCACACTGATGGGTTCCTTTTCTTCTTACCATGTCCAGAAAACTTTTCAGAAGTGTTTGGTACCCTTCCTTTGAGCTTTAGTAACAAGCCGCAATAATTTGATTCTCTGGTAAACTCCTGATTTTGACTCCCTCATCTCAGCATGTTCCTTTCTCCCCAGAGAATGGCACACACTCAGGTGACCACCTCCTAGGCCCTACGGCTACAGCCTCATAGCTGTCCCGGGGCCATGCCCTGTGTCCAGTACTTGGCAGCAAGTCTCTCACAGCTCTGCCTTAGAATTCTAGATGAGGAAATGCAAACTCCCAGAGGCTGAGTGATTTCCCCAACATAGCACAGAGAGTGAGTGGAAGGACTGGTGCTGACCCTGCTCTGTGAGACTGCAAAGCCCGAGGTATTCGCCCAAAGCAAATCAGGCAACTCTTTAAGATTGGACATTGACAAGCAATGACCCACCAGCAAAATCTGGCTACTCACATTGGTTCTGTAAAAAAAATTTTACAGAAAAAAACAGAAGGATGTGGTCACACCTGTCCTTCCCTTTTTATCCTCTAGAGCTGCCTCCCAAAGGTAGGCTGTTACCACAAAGACTGTAAAGCTTGCAAAGCCAAAAATAGGATGAGCCCTTAACATGTAAAGGTCACCAGCCCTGGATTTAGAACACTGAACTCTGGAGTCAGCCTGACTTAGACGTCGCTTCCACTTGCCTGCTATGTGTCGTAGCTCCTCTTCACCTGGAAAGTTGGGATCCCAAAAACACGGGCTTCGATAAAGCTGGGGTTAAGGAGTGAATGAAACAACTGTATTTAAGATATAGTTGCTGCTCATGGAATGGTGGTTTCTCACTTGTCCCACCAAGACTATCAAACTTCCCAAAGCAGCAGCAGCTCATGCTTGTGCCCACTAGAGCAGAAACAGCAGGCACTTTGGCCAAGGAGTGAAGGGAGAGGACCAGCCACCAAACTGGTGGTGGGCACTGAGGTGACTGACCCCATGTGTGCAGCTCAGATCTCTTTCCTGCCAAACCCTTCTGGATGGCCATTCTCAGAGCTGGGCTCCGTGGAAGAATGTTTAAGAATCCAGTTCCTCTAAGTCACTGTATATCAAGGACATTACTTTTACCTTTTCTTTTAATCCATTATGAAAGGTAGCTTAAAAACAAAACTCACAACTAAACAGCTCTCCCAGGAGTCTAGCATCTTCCTGATGGATCAGGAATTTACACGCACTGATCCCCCTAACACCAGTGGGAGCAGAGCAAATAGATGGTTTTTTTATTGCAAAGGTCAAAGATAAGTTTGTTTATCCTCGGTATTTCAGTGTTATCAGTGATGATTAAACTCAGGTACTGAGCTGAGTGGGACAGGCTAAGTGCTTTTTATGCCAGTTTCCTTTTCTCCTTTTTAAAATATGAAGACAGTCTTACAAGAAACCACAGTGCTCCAGCTGGCCTCCTTGAAGCACACATAGGGGCTCTTTGTGATTATGCTAATAAGTAATCACCACCATATTTCTTTCTTAACACACATCCAGGGTTTTATCTCACCAACGATTATCTCACATTAGGACTGTGAAGGCACAATGCGGTACTGATATTCCAGAGTCACAGGGAAGAAACTCTCTATGTGTCTCATCTGTGTTCTCCTCCCAACACCATCACCTCTTAGATTTCCATATCACGGTGCCCTAGCCAAGAGGAGAAATTGTGAGCTCAGTGATATATTGAATGCTTACCCTAACTTCATTAACTACAGCTAGATGCTAACTCACACTGTACCAGCTCCCAGCACAAATTAGCATCTGTAATAAAGTATATAATTAACCACATATCCAAATGTTCTCCATGATGAATAAGCCCCAAAAGTCCTTGGGCAGCTCTCTGATTTTCCCGAGAAAGGTCTGTGATAGGAGCCTTGTCCCCATAAACCATTTGTCTGTCAACCAAATAAACATTTGAATTGATAAATTCTGGATGAGCTCATCCAAAGGCAATCCTGGAGGAGGGAGGGTCAAGAAGAGCTACCTACTCTGCTGTCCTAAGAAGACCCCATAGGGATTTAAGGTCAAAATCAAGGTAGAAGTAGAACTAAAATGTAAGGTTATCTTAGTCACCTATACCAAAGTCCTGTTTATTGAATACTAAGAACACTCAGTATAATCAACACAGGCACTGATACCTCCAGAAACATGTGTCTTCATCACGACCTCCCCATGTGAGGAGGCGGACACTTACAAAGGACTCATACACTGCCATTCCCTCCAGCCTGCACTGAGAAAGGTTAGGGATTTACTCAGAGATGCAGAAAAGGTAAAGGATGAATCTAAGCCTAAATCCCAAATTCAGATCACTTTAGATAAAACTTCTATTGAGTACATAATTCCATGCCATTCACTGTCAACCTTAGGGATCCTTCTCACACCAAATCCATTATTTGCCTTATTACATCTCCAGGCTTGAAGAGTGTCCATCTTTCTCCCTGCTCTTCCTCTACCCCCACTTCAGGCCACACCACCAGCATTTCTTGCCTGACCGTGGTCACACCCAGCTAGCCCTCGGTCCAGCTCCCACGTTTGTTTCTTATTTTTCTTCCAACCTAAAGGTCTGTGAGTAGTACATCAACTTTCCAGAACCTACATCCTGCCACTTTGATCTTCACCACATTACTCCTTTACCGTACGTCTTGTCCTTTCTTTTGATCTCAAATATGATAAACTCTTTCCTGCCCCAAGACCTTTACACCGGCTGTTCTTCTCTGCCAGAGATGTTTGTTTTCTGATTCTTGTCCTAGCTACTTTTCTCTAAAGCTCGGTCTGCAAAAACAGTCCATCCTCGAGGCCGCGCCCTCGGACCACAGTCGCCCCGCAGAGCTCTCTTGGTGCCATTTTCCTGTTTATTCCTCTCTAGCCCTTATCACACCCAGAAAGGATTATGTTTATTTGCTTATTTCTGTTTCCTTTCCTGGAATTCAACTTCTATGAGGGCAAGAAATTAAATCTCATTTATTGCATATGCCCAGTACATGGCAAAGTGGTACACAGTAAACTTTCTAATAACGAACTGTTGATTGACTAAGTGAAGAACCAAAGAACCCAGAGTCAAACCACAGTATTACATGCTGATCCACAACCCTATATCTGCTTTCATATATTGAGTGGGATGAAAATCCTCAGCATAGGAAGTTCCCTAAAGGACTATGAATATCTGGGTCTATTTTCAGGGTGTCCCCCATGTACCCTACTCATGGACTCTTTGCTGAATAAAATCCTTTGCACACAAAAGGCCTAGAGAAAAGGCCCCTCTCCATGGTCTTTCTCTGGGTTTCAATGTGCTTTGCTGAGCTGAGTGCAAAGGCTCAGAAAACTTACTGTCCCAGCTCTGACCCTGACAGCCAAAAACCCTTCACCTCAAAACTCCAAGCCAGGTCCCATGCTCTGCCTTCTGCTCTGCTACTGAACTCATACTCCTCAGTGGAGTCTCTCTCCCCAGCTGCAAGGTTCCCCACTCTCATCTCCCACATTTCTCACAACTTGAGTCAGTTTTGTGAAATCTGTTTTGAAACAAATCCAACGCCCAAGCTGGAGACCCTGTTCAATCTCGGTTGTGGTCACGCCACCATAGACTGAGACAAGCGGGCATTGGTTCTATCTAAGACTCCTCAGAGGCCCCTGAGAGAAAGTGGACAAAGCAGTTTATTGTGCCAGTAGAGAGTGGCTCTGACAGATGTCTGGAACCTGACACAATAGTTTTGAACTCTGTGGTCTCCAGATGAGTTTCCATGTGATGTAGTTATTGACCTGAGTATACCTCCACAATATGCAGTGGTCTTTTCATAACTATTTATTTTAAGCCTGCTTCCGTTCATATCACATGTGAATACAGAAAACCAGCTTGTGAGTGTCAGGAGGCATCCATGGGGCAATGAGGTATTGATCTCTATGAGCAGAGATGTTCCCTAAAACAAGGCCAAGAAACTGACCTCTGCTTACTTGGAGATTTGAAGAGAGCCTTCTGAAGAGCCATGAGGCAAAAAGGTAAGATTACTTTTTCAAAAATTATTTGGCTATTGCCTGTGTGCTGGGGCATGCCTGTAATCCCAGCACTTGGGAGTCTGAGGCAGAAGGACTGCCATGAGTTTGAGGCCAGCCTGGGCTACAGAGTGAGTGCAAGCTCAGTCTGAAATACATAGGGAAAAGAAAATGACCTAAAAATTATTTCACCATCATGCAATAAGAAGTACAATGTTTCAAAGTGCCTATATCTCCTCTTGTAGGGAGCTGATTTTCCATGGGTGGTTGCTCTCCTGTGTAAGATGCCATGGTCTTGAGAGACTGTTGAATATATTCATTCAAAATCATCTCTGCATTGATGGCTAAGAAATTTTCACGCAACTGTTGCACTAAAGTGCTCTGCATAATTGCACAGTGTGTCTGCCAATAAGACTAATAAGCAGATCTGTTCAAATGACTGCCACATCATAGATCTTAATAGTCTACCAGAAATGCTTCCGGTGGCGATGCTGTTCTTCATGATCAGCTAGCCTTGTGTGGGACAGGTGTCCCTACCAAAACAAGGACCACACACCTATCCCTCAGCCATTTGCCTACTCATTGCTGTTCTTAGATATCTCCACCTATAAAATCGAGAAATTGGATTAGATGACCTCTGAGGTTCTGAAAGAATGAGAACATCTTTCAGATAGTCAATTTATATAGTTCTTTGACTGGCCAAGGTTATCCAGATTGTGAGATGTATCACTGATATTCTGTTCATCTCCAAAACCCTAATGGGAACCAACTTGCTTCCTTGGACACATGAATTTGGAGAGTAGAGCCATTCACTCAGTGACCTGGGGGAATTATCCAGACTACTTGGAGAAATATGTGCATTTTGTGCTGTTAGGTAGGTAAGCACTATTCTGCTCCAAGCAGAGCTGAAACTTAAGCCTCTGTTCTAGGCAGTGGAGCTCTCCACAGGGGTTGGTGGTGCAGCCATCTGACCACTACTAATGCTTCTGTTAGGGGCCCACAGAAAACAAAGTCACAGCTTGATGTGGTTCCCCCACTAACACAACCTAACACACATGCACAGAGCCAAAGAAAGCCTCTTGGCACAGTAACTCTAAGGAGAGGATTCTTCTTTGTAATGAGCTTGGTTGACACATTTGTGTGAAATGTGATGCCCAACAGACACAGTGAACTATTTCAACTACTTACTCAGCTTGGTACCAAGAAAGACAGTGGTCACCAAAGCTATTTCAGCAACCTCACAGTCCACGCCACTCCCTCAGGGCCACGGACACTGGAGGAGGCCAGACTGAGCTCTCACATCCACAGAAAGCCAGCCTGAGACGGTTCCCAGGCTGCAGCCTGTATTCCAGCTTACTCTGCTCCATGACTGCTGACACTTTGCTCAGCTGCCCATTCTGCTTGGCAAGGAGCTGAGGGATGAAGACCTTTCCTTCTAGAATCCAAGTGCAGTCATGGCCTCTGTGCTTTGTCTGGGGGAAGGCACCTGACTCTCAGTTTTCTCCTTTATGAGAATAAATCACTGGTGACAGTCCAAAAGCAGTTTGAAGATGAATTGAGAATACATATAATAAGGGTTTAATTTTATTCCTGGCAGACAACTTGGACTATATTAATTTCTATAGCTGTTTGCTATAACAAATTACTAGAAATTAGGTGGCTTGAAACCATGCACATTTATTATCTTTCAGCATTGGCGTCCAGAAGTCTGGCACCAGTTTCATCGGGCTAATGTCAAGATGTTTGTGGGCCATCAATCTATCTTTGGCCTCTTTGGAGAATTGTCTTTTCCAGCCTTTAGAGCTTGCCTGTAACCTTGGCTTGTGGCCTCTTCCTTCATCTTCAAGGTGCATTACTCCAACTTCTTCCCTGCAATCCTGTTTTCCACCTTTGCTTCTTCTGCCTCCCTTCTTTAACAGCTGAGATTACATCAGGCCCATCTGGATAAACCAGAGTAATCTCTCCACTTTAAGATTTCCAGTTTAATCAGTCTATAAAGTTTCTTTTTTCCTTGCATAAGGGAAGCATATTTACAGGGTCCAGAGTTAGAATCTGAACATTTCTTAGCGTCATTAATGAGCCCATCCTAGGCATCTAAGTGCAATTCTTACCTTCTAGTATGCTTATTTTTCTTACCTTTTTTCCCTTTCATCTACGTAAAGTGCACATACAGCAAAGTGACAAATATTAAATGCACAGTGCATGGTTATTTAAAGGCATGAACCCTTGGGGACCTCTCAAGTCAAGATCAGAATATTACATCCTTCCTCCATGCGGGACTCCTGTGTCCCTCCACACCGAGGTAGTCACTAGTTTTACATTTATTTTCACAGATTAGTTTTGCCTGTTCTTAGGGTTCATATGACTGGAATTGTGATGGTTAATATTAGGTGTCAACTTGATTGGACTAAGGAACACCTACAGAACTGGAAAAGCATCACTTCTCTCTGTCTCTGTGAAGTATTTCCTGAGGACGCTGGTTCATGGGTCTATGGGTTGAGTGGAAGACCCCCACTTAATGTGGGTGGGCCCATGTCCTGAAAGAACAAAAAAACAGAGGAATGGCAGATTCTTCTTACTCTCTCTTGGGACACTCTGCCTCTCCCACCCTGGGACATCAGAACTCCAGGCTGTCCAGCCTCTAGACCCTGGAACTTAGACCAGTGGTCTCCCACATTCCTGGGCCGCCAGCTTCAAACCGAAAGTCATAGACTGGCTTCCCTGTTTTGGAGACTTGGGCTGCAACCTGGCCCCATTGCTGGCATCCAGAATCTGCAGATTGTGGACAAATGTACATGAGGCTTCTTGACCAACTTGTCTAACAAACCCTTCTCATGTCTCTATCTCATCTCCCACTGGCTTTGTCTCTCTGAATAACCGTAACATGGGAATCACACCATATGAATGTTTGTTTCTGTCTAGTTTCCTCCACTTAATAACATCTGTGAGTTGATCCGGTTGTGAAGTGTAGCAGTTCTTTTTTTTCCTCTCTTTTTTTGCACTATTTGACACTGCTTCTTCTTAACCCACCCTATTTTGTACATCTAATCTCTGACCACAATAATACTACTATTTCAAGGATTATTTCAAACACCACCTTTTAAAAGAATTCCCAGGCAGTAGCATAACCTGTCATTAGAAATACTACCCATGGTAGCTCCTGCACTGTGAGTAGCAATGAGTAGCTAACCTGAGGATTTGTGATGGCATATCCACTCTTAGGGGTGGATACCTGTCTCATGCCCTGCTTCACCTGCTCTCTGTGGATGGAGACATTGTGCTTTATTTGTGTTAACATCACTCCAGTGCTGGGCCCAGCCAAGTCACCTGAGCTCAACTGTACCTGTTGCATTGCCTCCATGATAAACACTTTCTTCTAAAAAACTGACAAATTGTGGTTATTCACTGAAACTCACATGTATGAAACAGCTATTTGCTGTTTGCACCCTGATGCTCACTGAAGAAGGGAGGCAGGAGAATTTCTGTGTAGTCCCTTTTCTGTGCTGATCATTAAGAAATAAAAGTTACTGGAAGTCTGATTTAGGGAGGGCAAAGAATTTGAAATTTTGACTCCCATTGGCTTTCTCTCCAAAGCAGAACAAGAAGGTAAATCAACAATGGGGTTTAATTTTCAAGGTCTGTCTGCTGGTGACTTTTCAGCTTTCCCCTTCTCCAACTGCCCCACGCACGGGAAAGTCCACGGGAGAGCTGGGGCCTCCCTCCCTTGGTGCTGGCAGGAAGTTCCAGCCACCCAAGCCCAGCCTACATGTGGGACCTGCCCCTGGCACCAGGCTCTGAGCGCTGGTCCTCTTCCTCCTCACTCCTGCTCTGCTCCCTCCGCCTGCTCCTTCTTCTTCATTCTTTCCCGCGAAATCCTTTGTTGTTTGCTCTGTGATTAACGAACTTTGCTTCCCATCCACTGTCTCCTGGGTGTGATCCTTCTTGCCATCCATAAACTTCCGGCCAAGTCTGCCCAATATTCAGCATGAGATAGTTGGCACCCAAATTAGACAGAAGGTGTGAATAATAAGTTCTGTTTCCCTCAGTAATGAGCTTTTTAAAAAAAAACTCTGAGAGTGGACATTAGTTATTTTTCGCATTCTGCTATGCAAAAAATGTTTTGACTGTGCTCCCACCAGAGTGTACTTGCTGGAAACTTGGATCCCAGTGCAGCCGTGTTGTGAGGTGGGGCCTTTGGGAGGTAAGTGGATCTGTAGGTTAGCACGACAGCAGTTTGCTCTGCCTCACCGTGAGATGCTCTCTCCATGTCAGTCACAGCAAGAAGGCCTTCACCAGATGCTGAGCAGATGTGGGAGCCATGCTCTTGCACTTCCAAGACTCTAGACCCATGAGCCAAGTAAACTTCTCTTCTTTATAAATTATTCAGTCTTAACTGTTTTGCTATGGCAACAGAAGACATGCTCCATTGGCCAAGGTGATGAAGCTACAAAACAGAAAACCTTGTTCTCAAACCTGCAGCCTGTCTAAAGTCCCTTACACTTCACTATATCTTCTTCTCTCTCTCTCTTCTCCCCACCTTTTACAGAAATACTCCATTATGAAAGCATAAACTGAGGTTTATCTAACTGCAGGCATCCAGCATGTATCTGCTTTTAAAATCAGACTTAAAGTAACTTTAGAAACAAGAATAGCCTTTAAAATTTGAATCCACCCCCAAACTTTGGCCAGGAGTCTGAACAAATAAGACTGCAAATTGGCCTCATTCTTATTTATTGATCTAGAATGGGCAATAAGGGCAGAGAGACCTCTGGGCACAGATGGAGCTCCCACAGAGGCACATCCTGCTGGCTTTCCAGGGCACAGAATGAAACCTCCTGCATGGTTTGGCACTCAGAAGCACCCAGAAGCCAGGGCTCTTTCCTCTCTCCTTGTGGGAAAACTGGCCACATGACCAACAGAGTGGCACAGGGTATGTGCCTTACACAGAAGTCAGTGTCGAAAGGCTAGAACACAGCTCAGGTAATGTGATCTTCCATAACCATCATCAGCCAGTCATGGTCAAGAGAGATGAATTTCTGTCACTTCCGGTCTATGACTGACAGAAATGTCCATGTTCTCAAGTCTGGGAGCCTACAAGGCCATGGAACTCGCTTGTCCTCGAAGTTTGCACTGTGGCCTCACTTGATGGTCTGCAGAATCTCCTGAGAATTTTGAGGGGATGATACCAGGCTTAGCAGTAGATATACTTGTGTTATATGTTGGTTGCTTAAAAAATGAGAGTGACTATCCCAGAAAGGTCAGCTGTCTTTATCCATATGCAGGAAAAGTCTCACAAGAATTGTTTTGGCTGAAATTTAAAGGATATTATTGTGGGGCTTTCAACGCCGATGTAAAACATGGTAAAAACTGTCATGTTTGATTTGTTTTATGTTAGCAGTCTTGAGTTTCTGTAGCCTATTTAAAGTGACCGAACTAGCAAATCAGACCATCTACGTTGCTGCTTAAAACCAAATTTCATTAATGCTCAATGAGACAACACTGCCAGCTGATGAAATTTCACATTTGCTGAAAATTTTAAGTGGGAATTTTAGCTGCAATGGATTGAAGAACACAGAAGGCACTAAACTGGGGTAATTGCTAGTAATGAAAATCATATGTAAACACAACACTGCTCATCAACCTGTGCGAAAAGGAAGGGGACATTGCTGCATATGGAGTATTGATGCGATAATCTCTTTTAAAGAAAGGCATTTTTTTCCTCCTTCCTGGAATCTTCTTCCTTGTGTTGTAATCTGCCCACATTGGGAGCGAGCGGTGAGGTGGCAGTGATGAGGAAAGGAAGAGAGGCAAGGGCACTTAAACATTCTATTAAAATGTTGTGATCACAAACATCTTATTGTGAGGAGTCCTGTTAGCACATGCAGATCCCATGGGCTCAGTTCTACTGTCATTATGTTCATATCACTCACAGGAAGTTACAGAAGGCAGCCTGCTATAATTTATTGGGTGATTTAATACTGTCGAGGGATTCTCTAGTTGGTGCATATCTCTTTGATTAAATACACACACACACACACACACACACACACACACACACAGTTCTTAAAAGTTTTCTAAATCAATCTCCAGACAATCACTTGTACAAATTCGCTTTTAGATTAATTACACTTTTCATTAGGCCAGAGACTACAAAGGCACATATATGTCATTGCATGTCATAGCTTTGGTTGGTCAAATAATAGAATAATCAATCATCTCCATTCTTACAGAATGGCATAATCAAAGGTATTATGGAGGCAATTGGATTCATTCTCGGAAAGCAGCTGAACAATTACAGTGATTGTCAATTGTTAGCTGTGGGTAAGTACATAATGACCCCAAGTGTTTCTCTAACAACATGGAAATTAAAATCCATTGCTTTTCCTCTGTACAAAATAAGGTAAGCCTGGGGAAAACTAGCTTGGGCTTCCAATTACTTTCTTTAAATTGACTTTTTAAAACTGTCCAATACTAGGAGACACTAGTTCACTTGGAGGAGTCCACCAGCTCCTATGTTACACTTCGTTCATCCCATTAAACCCACAGGCTGGACATGTGTGCTTCAGTTACACCAGTTTCAAGGATGAGAGCATTTGAAAGAAGAGAAAGAAAAAGACCATTCATTAGTCCCATTCTCACTGTGCTTCAGTAGTGAGAATGATTTCTCCTGACCTCATGGGAGCTCAGTAATCCTAGTGGCTTAGCCTCCCTCTGGGATCCTCCTGTGGGAGGAAACTGAGGTCCCACTGCACCAGCCCGTAGACATGGAAGCTCAAGCTGCAAGCATTGAGCAATTCCATACTGTGGGTCAACACGGAGACTGGGTTGTGGACTCAGTACAGGGTGAGCCTATTTGGTGAGTAAGATGAGCAAATGATATCTGATATCCAAATCTCTTTACTCTCAAATTAATTTATTCTTTTATTCCGCTCTACCCCTCAGTTTTCTACTATTTGCTTGAATTTCTTAAACATATCTGAAATCTGGTTTTTAAACATGTAGGACTTAAATGCATTACCCCTCTAGATGGCCAGAACTGTCACTTGATGAAACATGTCCATGTCCATGGTCATTCTCAGATATTAATCAGGTTTTCTCTTCTCAGACATATCACCATAGTTTGAAGAACACTCTTTCTATCCTCCTTTCTAGGAGGTAGTAGATGGGGCACAGAAAAGAACCATCCAATTTCATAGACCAGAAAGCTGAGGCTCCCAGCGAGGTAGGCCCCGTGGCTCTAAACATAGCATTTCTTTTACCTATCACACCCTTCCCTATAAATCATGTTTTATAAGGAAGTTTTCAGTCTCTAGGAAAGAGATTGAGGTTAGACAGAAAAAAATTAATCATGGCAAGATATCTTAGGAACTCAGCTTGTGGGAGCAACTGCACAAAAATTGATGAGGTCTCTCTGTTGACAAACACAGATCTTGACAAACTGTTCACTTCTATGAACACTGGGCTTGTGGACATCTCTACCTGCACTGAAGAGAACTCCTCCCCCTGGGCAAGGTTGACCTACTTGGAGAGAGAGGAATGACCTGCTCCAGAGAATTTCAGACAGAGTGCTGGTGCCCTTCAGTGCACCTCTCTGCTATTCTGCCCAGCCCCTGTACTGCTAACTTGGAAACCACACCTAGTTTCTTCCTAAGAAATTATTCTACTTTCTACATGCTGGTGCCTGGTTGAGCCAGTCAGCCAGTAACCAGGGGCCAGGACCATGCACCATGTGCGGCAGAAACATCCCATGGCAGCTCTCTGCAAACTCTATCTCCCTCAATCCGTGTGTTGTCTCGGAGGCCTGTCTGTCCACCCTTCTCCTTAGTACTGCGAGTCATTCTTGTCTTTCAGTCAATGCCTCTCTTGCATACAGAGCCACATTTGGCCTCTGTTGCTTACAAATGAACTTCACTTGACTGATGAGAAGTGATGGGAAGGCAGAGGTTTTCTGTAAACTTGATGGGCCTGGTACCTGTCGCCCGGAAGATGGATCTGTCTGTGTCTGCATGCACTTCATGTCAGCTCCTGCTCTGCAGTGACCTGTAGTGCCGGGAAACCATCCTTGTCACTTCCCATTGTGAGAGCCAGGGAACACGGTACTCCTGTCAAGACCTAGCCAGGCAATGGGCAATGGCAAAACCTTTAATAATGTGAGATCATTGAAGAAGAGAGATCATCCTGAGAGGTCTGCCAGGAATTCATGTACTCAGGTCTGGTGTTTGTTTTACAGCAGCAATAAACAATAGTGGCAAGAAGGGACAACAGAGGGCAAAACCAACTCTGTTGCTGGCACAGAGTGGCAGGTGATAGCGTGCATGGTAGAGCCTGGGGTGAAGCAGAAGTTTTGAGCCTTGTGGGTGTGGTAGGAGGACACTCTGCTCAACTCTCTACCCACACCCAAGGTCTGCCTACCACCTGTCCAGGCTAAGAGTGGCCATAAACTTGGGGGATGAAGGTGACCTCAAACCTCACTGTAGAAAGCGAAAACCCAAGTATTGGCTTCTCTTGAAGATATGGAGCATTTAGTTAAAGAAGACTTTGATGAAGGTTGCCTCCTCCTCCTGCAGCTCATTCTCCCCTCCTGGAAATCCGACCACGTGAAATAATTAGAGCAACAACTTCCATTAATTAAATGCTTAATATATTCCAGAGAGTGTGCTAAATGCTTTATATTCAGTATTTCATTGAAGTTTCACACCAACCTCTGGAGTAGTACAGAGTTTCTTTTGGGCTACAGATTGACAGGAAGAGTCACCCCAGCTCAACACACAGACATCCATGTACATGCGCGCACATGCATACACACACACACACACACACACACACACACACAGACGTGCATGCTCCTGGTAAGGTTAAGAGTTGCATTAGCAACCTGCAGTTTTCAACAACACTGTTGCCAGGGGCTCAACTTTTAGTATACCAAAGTCTTTTGAAAGTTGGTTCTTATATCACCATTTCAGAAAGCATGCAACGTTACTTTCTCATGTATTAAAATATATTAACAATACTTGTTTAAAGTGCACTACATTGCTTTTCTACCATTTCAGAAAGTAGACAATAATCTAATCACAGATATTTATGAGCACCGACTCTGCTTGTTCTTGAACCATAGTTGGTCTCACAGAGGTCTGGCCCTCAGCCCCCAGCCCTGGATGGCAGCTCACTTCCAGATTTCTCCAGGGTTCAGACCTTGGCTGCTACCACCATCATATACTCTTTTCCACTTCTCAGTGTCACAGAGGGAGGAAGTAAGAGAACTGCTAGGATCTGAACTCGAATTAGAAATCCTGCCAAGATATTACCCAGAGTCCTCTGGGTCCTGAACCCATCAGCATAATGTCCAAGTGTCCAGACCGTGACCACTGTCTTGTCTGCTGAGACAGGTGCTCCCTCAATGGTCCTCCAGGATGTGGTCCCTGACAGAGCCTCAGGCTCAGACATCTTCTCAGCGTGTAACCCAGGTCTGTAGATGAAGAGGCAGTCCTTCTGAGCAAGAGAAAGGACGGTAACCAGGGGAGACATCTCCGTGGAATGCTCAGCCACTTGGCCGTCTTGGACTGAATACCTGAAGGCTTTTGCACCCCAGAACCCCTGCCCTAAATTCCTAGCCCCAGATAGAATGCCTTTTCCACTTGGCCATGCCTGCAGGTTCTTCAGGCCGTATTCACATGCTGCCTCCCTTCATGATTCTGCATTCGGGTCACAGGACCCCTCCTTCCCCTTTCCTCCAACCAGGGAACTCAGCGGGGCCTTCCTCAGGCTCTCCCGGGTGAGCTGCAGATCTGGGAGGCATCTCTGACACTTGCATGTATCTGTGTCACAACCTGTCTCCAGGCCATTCCAGCCACTCACATCCCTAGGAGACTGCTCGCTAGTGGTTTCAGGGATGTGACCTATTTTGATTTGCAGTGTCTTACTCTAAAATAGCTATTCTCATCACCTTTACTTTCTGGGCAGAGAAGCAACATAGCGTATTCTTTCTTATTGTGAGGTCACATGTCACAGGAATTGATTTGTAAAGCAAGAAAAATTATATATAGCCAACATTTTATTTAAAATCCCTTAAATACCCATGATGCACAAACATTTATGATGTCATAAAAAGCATACTTTTATATCATCAATCATAAAAAGCAAATCTTATATAAATTAGAATTTGAAAACCACCAAGCTAGAGTAAAGATAGGGGGATGGTTGAAGTCCACATGCAAACCTTTAAGGTCACAGAGTTACCTTTACGGCAACAGTGATTCTACAGAGGTAGATGAGGAAGTAATAGAAAATGTTAGTGGTCCTTCTTGCTGCCATTTGCTGTACTGAGTTTTCACATAAATCTTCAATGACTGTATTTTCAATTTATTATGAGGGCTAACTAGATGTATCTAACAAAAAGGAACCTGGACTCCATGGTGTAGCGTGTAAGACATCTCAGGATACCTTGTCTTCAATGCACAATGAGAAACCTAGGCTCCAGTGGGGCAGAAGGGCTGTCCTAAGGCTACCTGTGGCAGAGCAGGGCTACAGCATGTATTTCTCCTTTAGGCTGGTCCGCTTGCTGCTGTACACTGCCCCATTCCTGTGAATCACTCGGTCAGCATGGATGAAACCATACACAGATTTGTTTGTGTAAAAGACACTGGGAACCTCCTGGAATTGCATGGATTTCGTGGATTTCTTCATCCCATGGTTACATTTCTGGGGACTATTTTGCTGATACGTTTTCCTTGACTGAAGTGTGAGAAACAATCTCCTATGTGTCTCATATTTGATTCATGTTTGTCTTGCATGACACCCAACCGATCATCAGTTTAAGCTTTGGGAAGGAATTATCAAATTAATGATCAGGCTCATCTGAACAGCCATGGCTCTGGTAATTGGGTCCTTGCAACATGCCAGACACTGTCAAGTGATTTATATGAGATGTTGTAGTTAATTCTTGATAATAAAACTGAAATTCTGTTCATCCCACTTTTGAGTTGTTGAAACTGAGGCTCAGGGGTCCACTAACTTATTCAAGGTCAGACAGATGGCTAACAGGAGTGCCTGGATCCAAATGCAGCTTTGTCTTGCTCCCACTCTAAGCTGCTGAAAATAGTAAGTCCATGAAATATTGGTTGGCTAGTTGTCGGTCTGAGCATAAAGATACAGCCACAAGGATTAGCAAAACCAATAAAGAACCACTTCCCAGCTCTGGAAGACACTTTTCCCTTAGCAAGCTCAGAGCTCATCACGAGCAGGGGACAACGTGGCCCGCCTGGTGCACACAGTGAAGCAGCTCAGGAACTCCTTCGCTTCTGACCCGTACGGCAAGGCTGCAGCCTATCTAGAACGCCTTTCTAGTCTGTAATATTCCCGCATGTCAGATGGAGCCCGGAGGAGTGACGGTGCGCTGCCACATGCTGAGTGAGAATATTTCTTGCCAACTCAAATTATTTATGGTCTAACTGTTAACCAGTCACTCAACTTGAGGATTTTGGCGCCTCAGGGCTGTTTTATTACCCTTAGCATAAAGATGTCTTGTACATAAACAACATTTACTGTGACAGTGTGCTGGCTGGCTCGTTAAAATTGTGTTGTGTGGGGCAGCGTGATTTAAACTGAAACACAAGGCCGGTGCTGCGGTGACCACCTCTGGAGGAGCACACCTGGCTTGTGCGAGAGCTTCAGTAGCTGCTTCGCCCAGTGAGTGCTTACTGAGGGCCTACTGTGTGCTGGCTTCTTCTCCAGACGCAAGGACCAAAGGAAACGAAAGAGCTCCTGCTCTGGTGAGGCTTACATGCTAACGGGAGGAAACAGATTATAAACATGTGGACATATGTCAGCATGTTAAAAATATAACAGAGCAAGCTGACCTCGGGGCAGAGGGTGGTATTGCAGTCTAGGATGTCTCTACTCGGTATGTGACATTTACCAGATATCTCCAGCAGTGGGTTAGTGGGAGGAAGGATATTCCTGAAAGAACAACCAGAAATAGCAAGATCCCAAGGCAGGCAAAGGCTCCATTAGTCTGAGGAACAGTCAGGAGGCCAGTGGGGGCAGAGGTGATGAATAAAAAGGCGAGAGTTTAGGGGGCAGAGTAATCGGGTCAGCGTGAAGCTCAGGGTCATTGGGACAGCTGTGGCCTGAATTTCCGGGGCTTTACGGCCATGGTAAAGTCTGTGAATATTTACATAGCGAGTGAGTGGACAGGTGAGCGAAGGTGGACAGAAAGGTGCAAGTCCTGTGCCAGTCCTAAGCCATCCTCTCCTTCGGCACCAGGACTTGCCACAGCAGCTGTTGTTCAGTGCGCTTTGCAACGCACCACGCTCTCCTGGAAGCACCATGCAGCCATGAGTCACACTCACCCTAGACTACCCCAGCGGGGGAATAAGACCTTCTTCTGTATGGGGAGCTGGAAAACAGAGTAGTTAAGGAGCCCGCACAAGGCCACAGAATGGCAAGGTCACAAGGTCAGAAGCCAGGCCCAAACCTGGGTCTCCCTGAACGGGAGGTTTGGGCTTTAAATTCTTCCAGCAATTGGGACCCTTGGGCAGGAGGATGTGACTCTGAGGAAAGGCAGAAGTACAGCTACTTGGAAATGGCGCACGCTGTCTGGAAAGAGAAGCCCCGGGGATGGGGGGATCCAAGTAGGCCCCAAAAGGCGGGGAGACACCAGCCTCCTATCAGGTGTAGGGCAGGAAACACCCGAGACCTCAGGCAAGGTCTGCGTGTTTCCCAGGACCGTGGTTCTTCAGTCCTTATTGGTAAAGACCTGGGAACAGGCACTAGGTAAACTGTCC
Source organism: Dinomys branickii (assembly GCA_004027595.1). Classification (NCBI taxonomy): domain Eukaryota; kingdom Metazoa; phylum Chordata; class Mammalia; order Rodentia; family Dinomyidae; genus Dinomys; species Dinomys branickii. Next base: position 96,203 of record PVLD010002062.1, read on the forward strand.
TATTTGCAATTTTTATGTTATTTTAAAGGAACTCTAACTGCGGATAGATGCCGGCCTTTAAACCATGTCTACAACCTGTAAATAACTGTGAAATGTATTAATTAGTTATCTGTATACACATTACTTTGAGCAGTTCTTTTCCTTAAGTTACAAAAATAATACACACTCACGAAATGAATCAAAAGAATACAGTACAGTATGAAAATCCAGCCCCCCCTTGGCCCCTCCCCCAGCCCACCCCCTGGAGGAGCCCGGAACCCTGAGTATGTTCTTTTCCTTCTTCTCTGTTTTATTTTTGTGTTTTCACTTATACAGCATAGGCTCCTTCCCATATAAATCAATATTTTCAAGTACCATCTTAGCAGTAGCTTAATACCTATGTAACTGTTGTCTAACTGTTGTACATTCACGCTGTTTATACTTATTTTATTACTATCAACAAAGCTATAATAAAAATTCTTATGAGGTACACTTGCGTTCTTATGCTTTGATGTTTCCAAATAGGTTTCTGGAAGAAAACTGTTGGATCATTAAAGTTTTAATAAATCCTACCCCATTATCTCCTGAGCATGCTTTGACGGTTCACACTCCTATTTGCGGGGTCTGATATCGTCCTTTCCGCACATCATCAAAAGCGGTTTCTTTTATAAATTTTTGTTTTGCCAAATTGATGGTCAAGAGGTGGTCTTTTTCACTTTTCGTTTTCCACTAACTACTAACTGCACTTTTGAAATGCATATTTGTCCTTTGCATTTAACCCCCTGAATTATTTATTTGTATCATTTCATAATTTTTTTTCTTTAGCATAGTCTTTCTTCTAGATTTGGAGGAATTTTTGATGAACATTTACATTACACCCTGTAGACTTCGTGGCACCACCTCTGCTTACTGCTTTTGCCTTCGTACGTTTGTCATGCGTATCAGTGTACACCTTTCACCACACGTACGCATCTGCTGTTGTGGATATGTTTAAAATTCAGTTACATAAACTGGCTCAGTTTTGCTTGATGGTTCTGAGGTCTCTGCCTTAAGAGGACCCTCCATTCCAACACTATATAAATATTACCCTATATTTTCCTCAAGTATCTCTAAAGTTCTTAAGGTAAATGTTTTTATAATATAAAATGTACAATTTGGCAGCATTTAAGACTTTCACAATGTTGTAAAAACAGCCTCTTTCTAGTTCTAGAACACTTTCTTCACTCCAGGGAAGCAGCACAGCAGTCAGCGCCTCTTCCCTTTGCCTCCAGGCCCTGGCAGCCACCAGTCTTCTTTCTGTCTGTGCGATTTGCCTCTGCTAGATATTTCATCTAAATAATATTAGTATGTGTGATGTTTTGAGCCTGAATATTTTCATTTAGGAAAATACTTTCCAGGTTTGTCTAAATGGTAGCATGTATCAGTAGTTCAGCACTTTGTATGGATAAAAGTGTACTCTATGGAGTACACTCCATAGAGATTAAGAGTACTATTAAAATTAAGAGTACTATCTCTTAATTTGTGTGTGTATTGCAACTACAATCTATTTTTTCCATAAGGTGTGGGGTGGGGGTCTAATTTTATAAAATTATTGGCAGTAAAGAGATATCTTATTTTTACGATAGATACTAATACCCAGGAATAAATAAAAATGGATTAGTATCAACCAAATACATCCATATTTCATCACCCATAGTAACCAGAGGCCTAAGTACTTTTTAACACATCCTATAATGACACCAGGCAGAGGCAAAGCAAGACCCTGTATAAGACAACAAATTACCAGCATTTACCTTAGCAGTCTGAGCAATCATACTAATTGATAAATCTTCTGGTGGTTCTCCTGTGCTGCGGGCACTTGCAGGTTTGTGGAGTGACATTTATTTAATCAATGTATTAGCGTTACATTACACAGCTCCTGTTAAAAGACACTTAAAATATATGGCACTCTATTTTGACTCCCTGTGCATCGCAAGTGCAGAAATAGCATTGGTATTCTGGCTAATCTATTTCCGAAATGCTCATTCCAGAGTGGTGGAAACTTTTGACCTTGGTGCTGATTATGATTAGCATAGCAATCACTCTTCTATAATTAAAAGGCAGACGTGAATTTTCTTTGGCTTGTTTATTAATTCCCTTACGAGCCTTTTTTTCCAGCCATGAGGACAAAAGGTTTTGTGTGAATCATGAGGGAATGTGGACGTAGTTATCCCAAAGACAGAGGCCAAGACCCTCCTTAAAAAATAATCAATGCCTCCTGGGTGGCTCCAGGGGACACCGCGACCCTGAAAGTACAGTTGCACCTTGCTCTCCTTGCTTTGCTGCTTCCCTTGGCCCAGCAGTAAAATACAGCCACACAGTCCTTGCAATTAGCCATAGGGATTATGTTATTTTTGCTTCTGATTTCCCAACAGACCAAAGAAGGAAGCCAAGACCCTTCTGCAACAGAGGACAGTGGGAAAACATTGCAGTGTGGGATGAGCCTTTTCCAGACTTGGCTTGCATGCATCTGATTCCCAGGACCTCTGCTCAGGGCTGTGCCTGCCTAGCTGCAGCCTGAGTTACAGCTGTGAATAATGCTTTGGGTCTCGATTTTAATAATGCCTATTACTTGAGGATAACTTGACGTAAGTATTGTCCTAAGTGCTTTTCGTACCTCTCTTCATTTAATCCTTTCAGTGGCAGGAGGGAGGCATCATTATGCTGCCAGTTTTTGGATGGGGAACCTGTAGCCTTGAGGGGCAAACAGTATGATGAATGGGGTCTGGGGAAGGCTCTGCTGACTCCAGGGCCCCTGTGCTAAAGTCACACGGTGTCGTTCCTCTAGGGCTGCTCATCTCTCACCTTTTCAGGACTGAAAGTTGTATCTAGGACCTGGCTGTTGTAATAACGGCGCAGGAGGCGATGACGAGGCCAGCAAGCACATGAGTCAAAATTCTTATACACACGTCATGTGTGTAGCTCTCATCAAAATCCTAGGAGAGGGCCCTCTTATGAACTCCCATTTCATATGTGAGAAAACTGAGGCACAAAGCAGTAGCACAGCAGGTGGGCAGGAGAGGCAAGACTGGAGTGAGACATCTGTGATCCACCGTTGCAGCTGACATGGCCCTGCGGTCCACTGTACAATGCACTCAGGGCAGAACGAGGGAACCGCTCTGCTGATCTCCTTCAGGCAGCTTCCCTGCAGTGCTTCAACTACTACCTGTGCCAAGATTCTCTTTAATCTGCTCCTTCCAGGGTAATCTTTTTCTAATAATTCGCTCAATACTGGGGGCTAATTTCTATGATCTCCTCAACTTTGCAAGCTCTATCTGAGCCCCCTGTCATGCCCTTGCAAATTCTCTGCTGCTTAATATGAAATCTGCCCCTGTACTGTGAACAAACTCTCTGAGAGCCAGGGGCCAAATCTTTCCAAAGTCTGACCCATCTCTATCCAAAAAGTAGGGATGGGAGAGGAGTGCAGAGGAAAGAGGATGAGGAAGGACTTCATGGCTGTCAAAATGAGAAGTGAGGAACAGGCAGGGGAGCAGTTTTCTGCTAACCTGGTTACCTTGATTTGGACAAATGTATAGACTTCTAAGGACAGATGTTAGAAGTAATTTGTTGACCTTGGGATACTGAATTTTATGATAAGCCTTTTGATATATTCCCAAGATAGCTTCAAATAGGAACTACATAAAATTTGCATTGCATCTTAATTTAAAGTCACTACATAACCAAAGAGAAATAATGATATTAAAATTACCAAAAACCCTCCCCAAAATAATTATTGAAAATTTACTTTATGAACTATTTTAACAACCTGGAATATATTAACTCTTTAACACTGGGGAAGTAAGTGCTATTATTTCCCCCCAGTGCAAGTGGAACAACTGTGATTAGGTACCCAGTTTAACCAACTATACGGTTTGCTTTACTCCAGTTGAAAATTTCCAGAGACTGAGTCCAATAGGAATGGTGATGATACTTTCTAAATTAGTTTCTAACATCCATCTCATTACCTACTGACGATGCCAGTGGCTCCCAGGTATACCTCATCTCATTTAGTACAACCACATTCTGTAGCAAGTGTTATAGCATCTCACTTTAGGGACATAGAACCTGGAATTTAGAGCTGGTAAGACAGTTGTTCAAGGTCAAATACTGGTGAACAGGTAGGTCAGTATTTGGACTCGGGTTCTGTCTGACTTCAAATCTAGTTCTTAAGGATCTGTTACAATATGTTCTTTCACAACACACTGCAGAGATGGCTCATTTTTAATGTAAGAAGTTGAATATCTTGTTAAGACTCTAGCTTAATGACTTCCCCCTGCTATTTTATGAGTTTTTATGTAGCTTTATATCCAAGTCAATGCATAACTGTAGTATTGACCTTGAGTGATTACTCAGCTTTTCATTTCTATTGAAAACTTTATTATTTGCAAATTTAGAAACCTGATTCAGTTCCTCCATTGTTAAGTTTTCTGTCACTGCTGTTCTCCCTTCAATATATTTTTGTCCTTGGACCATTTTGCTTTCCACATCTCTGCATTTAACTCAGTCTAACCTCCTTTACCTAATTTCTGATCCCGATCTCCAATCCACATCTCTCTCCCATGCCCCATGTCTAGTACATTTCTACCCACTGCAGACACTGCTGATGTTCCACACTAGAAACTCAGCGTGTCTGAGACCCAACACATTAGCAGGACATTTTACTGGCTTCCCAATTTCTGGTTATGTCACACCTATCCCTGGACCCAGCCCTAAAACACCAGATCTTTTTGGGAATTATTTTCTTCTCTCAAACTCAATTCATTTATTCATCTATTTACGATGAATGAAATGGCACAGTGCAAGTAACATCCATCCCTCCATCATATCGCACACCGGCATGTGATGGATCTGCGGCGCACCGGTGGGGTCAGGATGGAGCAGATAAAAGAGCAGTTGGAGAGCTTTGCAGAAAGGAACAGATATCAGAAGGTGGACAAGGAGAAGAAGAGGTTATTTGTAGCTAAAGAGTAGTTAGAACCCATGTTGCATCTTATCTTTTCTCTTCCTTTCATGTCCACAGCAGTCAGAGGGTTTCAAGCACAGAGACATAAAGGGAAGCTCAGTGTTTCACCCTGAAATCCAGACCATTCCCCATAGTTTATAAATCAGTGCCACCTAGCTTGGGCCTGCATCAGCTTTAGATTTTAATCTACATTCAACTGGAAGCCCTGGAAAGTTTTGGTCTGAGAAGAGTATTCCCATCATAATTAGAACTTTCAAGATTTGTCCTAGATTCTGTATAGGGAATGGGTTACAGAGGAGCAGAAGGAAGCTGGAAGGTGAGCTAGGTGCCTACTGAGGTGATATGGGGAAAAGACTGGCATTTTCTCCATAATGTGGACCAGAGGTTGGCAAACCACTGCCTGTGGACCTAACTGGGAAACATGGCCCATTTTAGTAAATGAAGTGTCAATGGCATCTGCTCTGTGCCCTTGTTTATGTACTATCTATGGCTACTCTCAGGCCTCTGCAGCAAAGTCAGGTAGTGGCAAGAGACCACCTGGCCTGCACAGCCTAAAATGCTGCTTTTCATTTCTCTCTTTTCTCTTGCTTTCCTTTCTTTTTGCTTTTCTATTTTTTCTCTCATCTTCCCTCCTTTCCCTTCCCCCTCCTCTTTGCTTCCCTCTTTCGGTACAGTAGAATGAATCCACAGCCTTTGCTGTGAGCTACATCCACAGCCCTTCTGTATTTTTGAGAAAGGGAAGCTCAGTTATGCAAGCTGGGTTTGAACTTGGAACCCTCCTGCCTCTGCTTCCCAGAGTGCAGGATGATAGGTGTGCACCAGCACACCCACCATGGCTGTTCTTTCATTTTTGTTGCTGAGGCAGAGTCTCACTGGTTAGGCTGGCCACCAGGTTGTCAGAAAATCCTGAGGTGCACCAGAATGATGCATGCTGCCTGAGCCCAGGACTCTTTCTGTCCTAGATTGGTTCCCAGGGGGAGGCTGCTGCTGGTGAACCCATTAAACTTGAAGTGATATGAGGGCAAAGGACAGATTTCCTTCCTGTACTCACACACGCCCAGGGTGCAGGGTGTGTACTGCAGAAATGTGTACCTACTGTGCCAACTCCGCTCCAGTTTTCAAATACAGTGATTCTTTTAGTATATAAGGACCAAAATATATAATAGATATTGTGAAATAGGAAAAAATGTTCAAATGGGAAGGGGAAATAGGCAGGAGAGAGAGGAAAAGGAATAAAGGAGAAGAAAAGGTAAGCAAATGGAAACAAAGCTTTCATACATAAGGAGGGGAAGAGAGGTTGGAGGGAGGGTAGGAGAAGGGGAAAAAGAGTCACGATATGTCACGTACAGGCACAGATATGATCATGAGGTAACTGCTTTTCCTCATGATATTGCTTCTCCTGGGAAGATAGGTCCCACTGTTATTAAAATTATCATGACTTTTTTATGGAGATCAGAAATTCTCAGAGCTAGGCTTTCCCTCATGGTTATTTCTAGGTCTCAAGTAACCAGGCTCCTGGAAGTATTTTGTGTGTGTGTGTGTGTGTGTGTGTGTGTGTGAGACAGAGACAGAGACAGAGACAGAGACAGACAGACAGACAGACAGACTGGGCATTGAATCCAGAGCCTTCATGATCAGCTGTATTCTCAGCGCTTTTTAAAAAAAAAGCATTGGGTAAGATTCTCCCTAAGCACTCAGTTCCCTAGGCTGGGCTCTAATTTGTGATTCTCCTGCCTCAGCCTTCCAGAATAATGGGATTACAGGCAGGTACCACTGCCCTAAAATACTTCTTATTTGACCCTTCACAGAAAAGAAATTGCCAACCCTTGCTCTAGGCACACAGCTTTCTCTCAAATCTTAGAACATATAAAGCACGTTCCCATCCCAGGGAATGGCAGGTGTATTCTGTCTGACCGGGACTTTTTTCCTCCATTTTCATGGCTTTTTCCTCAGTTTTAGGCCTCAGTTCAGTAACAGGTGAGTCTTTCAAACCGAAAAGAAGCCAGTATACCTGTTCCCTCCACCTTGGTTGATCTTTTGTGGTACTTATGAAACTGGCTATGGCTGCTAATTACATACATGCCTGTCTATTGTCTGATGGAAATGCTGTTTGGATGGAGACCATGTGTCTCATTCATCACTGTATTGTCTAATAGCTGTTACTGTCCTTCAAAGTGCTAAACCAGTGTTCTGCTTGGAGAATTGTTAATTGATGAAATGACACAATTTCTGGGAGTCATTTAATGAATCCTACATTAAAAAATACTATTAAAACCTAAAAACCTTCACCCTACCAGTAAAACAGACACAGACAATGGTCAACTGCTCTCCACAACCACTAAGAAAAAGATAGCAATACAAGTAACAAGTAAGCAACATACTCAAATAGGTAAATGCGCCCCAAAGAGGAGATCCTAATGGCCAATAAAATCATGAAAAATTGCTTCAACTCCATTACTTATTATAGAAATGCAAATTAAGAGCCACAATGCAAATTGCAAATTAAAACCATACAAATCCTCCATAATAGCTAAAATTAAAGGGACAGAAAATACCAAGAATCATTAAGCTTTCTTATCCTGCTGGGGAAGGATAAATTGCCTCAATGGCCTTCTGCTAAAGCTGAGCTTATGCGTTCTCTGTGATGCAACCGAAGTTTACACACTGGTCAGCCAAAGATCTCAACAGATTTTCAATAGCAGCACTATTTGGAATAGCCACAGACAGTATCCACGATACATGGAGTCTATCATCTATCTATCTCTAACTAATCACAGTAATGAGAAATGTACCATTACTGTAGAGTTACACAAGTGAATGAATCCTTAAAATGCAATGCTGAAAGAAAAGCCTTAGACACGAAGAGTTAATTTATAGGAGTTAAAGAAGCAGATGAGGCATGTTTATGCTACTAGACAGCAGAGCGGCAGCTACTTGTGGGTGGGTGGTGGCCAGAAAGGGCCCATGAGGGTGCCAATGGAAAGCTTCTGGAATTCTGTTTCTTAAACTGGATGATGCTGTTTACAAGGAAGTGTTTTCAGTTTGAGAAAACTTATCAGAACTACATTTTGGATCCATGCACTTTTTTCTGTTATACTTCAACAGGAATATGAGAAGTATTTTGAAACGATTGATCATTTATACCTTGAGAAAGATAAAATATGCTTCCTGGAATGCATACCCTCTAAAGAAGGGTATCTTTAACAAAATCTATAACTCTGCTGTTCATCACAGCAAAGGACAGACCTTCATTGATCTACACAATTACATTACAAATGGACAAATACATTTTGCATCATGGGCCATTAGTGGTTTGCAGAACACATTAAGAGCAACATCCCTGCCCATGGGCTGAGGTAAAAATAAAATATCAATGATATTTTATAATGTAAAAAATACACTGCATTATAGTTTCCTCTCCACTCCCACAAAGGAAATTCACTATAAGACTTTGCAAGCAGGACAGTCCATCTCATAGTACAAGTCAAGAAACTGAGGCCCAAGGAGGATTAGGACCCTAGATCATTGGCAAAGATGGGTCCGACCCCCTTTCTCTCCACCCAGAAATCTTCCATACGATACCAGATTGGATTTCCTATACAGATTATACATAAGGACCAAAACCACTATGATTTCAGTGGTGTTTTAAAACAAATCAATGCTTTATTAATCTTAGCTACACATACATGTTTGAGAGGGGCCATGCATGCAAGTCACGATTTATATATTAACTGTGAATATTCTGGTTTAGAACTGGAGTGTCTCCCATGAGCTTTATGTGTTCAGAGCTTCATGTGAGCTTTGAAAAGCTGGTCTGATCACAGGGCACTGTACACACAGGTGGGTTTACCCTTGATGACTTCACAGCTAAATGTGCTGCTGGGAGGTGGGTCCTGGTTGGAAAAACGGGGTCCCTGAGCTGTACCTTTGGAGGGCACATCTCCTTCTCTTTCTGCTTCCTGACTGCCGTGGCGTGAGCAACTGCCCTCCATCAGGGCCCTTCTACCATGCTATTTCTGCCCTGAAGCCAGCCAGCCAAGGACTGCATCCTCTGAAAATAAGTCAACATAAACATCTCCTCCTTTGAATTTCAGGTTTGGGGTATTTTACCCTGGTGACAGGAAACCTAATACATGAAGATAGTGTTTAATGCATATAGGGGTCATTAATATCCAAATAGTCTAAGGGCCAAATGGTCTAAGGGCTGCCGATCAGAGAGCACAGTATGAGGGCAGTACAGAGAGGCTGGCTTGCAGCCTTGCTTTGGATGTGCTCCAGCGGCCCACAGAAGTTGAGGCCACATGGCAGCACTGCACAGCGTGTGCCAGCCTTACCCTCTGCTCTTCGTCACCTGCTGCTTCCATCTGCCTCTTGTTTGTGCTTCCTTTTGTGAACAGCGCTGTGCTTCAAAGCTCTGCTGCTCACCTCACCACAACCATAAGCCTGCCAGCTCCGGGCCTTCCCTGCCATGGGCATAGTAACAGGTGCAGTGGGAGAGCGAGGCTGAACCAAACAGGAACAAATAACGATGAGTCTGGAGGCTCTGGCTATGAGACTGGAAACAGGGGGTGTCTGTCTTTCTGCTGTGGCTGATGAATTTGTTGGACACAGGCTGGAGCTGCAGGTGGCCATGCATACAGCCTAATATATGGAAAGAATATGTTAGCGGTGATGCAACACTGAGAAAGCAACACAGAAGTGGAGGTTTTAGTCTGATAACAACTCTCAGGGCCAGGGATATAGCTCAGTGGTACAAACAATTGCCTGGCAAGTACAAGGTTGTGAGTTCAATTCCCAGTATAAAAAAAATGTCCAGCACCTGGATTCACCTGTGCCTAAAGCTGGTCAGTTCATTTTATGCTTCTGGGCTTTCAAACACATGAGTCTTGACTAATACCTTTGGGCAATAACTTAAACTCTCTGCTTTGGTTTCCTTACCGGGAAAAAGGCAATAATTATCATAGCATTCTCAGGGACTAGTTATAAAAAGTGATGACTACAAAAGCATTTAGTAATTCATGCTATGAAAGAGAAAATGCTTCTTAATGCCTATTTTCCCCTTAATTACGGACCAAAGCAGAGTCAGTTACAGTGGACAACACCTACAGAAGCAGACCTTGGCTCTGCTTTCGTCCTGCAGAGACTCTCCTCTGAAGTCTAATATGAGTTGAACATACACACCTGTTCTTTTACAATTCCTTTTCTAATTCAGATCTGAAATTCTAAAAGTTCAAAGAAATGTGTGGAGGGAAGATTTCATCAAGCTCTAGGCTACAAAATGAATCACTGGTGTAAGAAGCAAGGGCCAGCTCTTCAAAGAGCTTTTCACATCCTACATCTTTGTCAAAGATACTGAAATCTAGATTTGGGCAACTGTGAAGGAATTATAGCACAACAAAAGTTTATTTAGAGAGCATGCCACCCACCAGACAATAAATGCATGTACTAAAACCACTGTCAACGTGGGGCAGAGCACAAGGCCATCTTTTAGATTGGAGGATATGCAGGGAATTGCAAAGGGAGGAGTAAAGCAATTACCTGCAACTCCCAAGGCTGAGTTCTCAGGGCTCTGCGGAGCATCCTCCCATCCTAGGAGGATCAGAAAATGGGGAATTATTTCTACATGATCTAAGGAAAGGCCTGGTCACCCTCTAGAGGTAGCATCTGCTTGGCATTCTAAAGAAAAGCCTACAGTCTTCACACGCTGCTGCTAAGCTAAATAAAGACGTGTCGTGTGTATGTATCACCTCTCCACATTGGATGCAACGATTATGTGCTGCAAATGTGTACCAAAAGCCATAAAAATTAAAAGCCAGAAACAAAGATGGCTTCTAGAGTTTAGGAATTCTGTCCAGTAATTTGCTTTCCTCCCTTCTCTTCCTTCCTCCCTTTTCTCCTTCCCTCTCCCCCTCCCTTACTTTAGCCTCTTTTTTGTCATACTGAGAATTGAACCAGAGCCTTTACAGTGAGCTGCATGCACCTGCTTTTAAACTTTGAGACAAAGTCCTGCTAAATCACTAAGTAGCCCAGACTGGGCTTACATTTGCCATCCTCAGCTCCCACACTGCTAGGTTGGTCGGTATGCCCCACCACTCCTCGGGTTCTTTTCCAAAAGGAAATAGCCTTACATTCTTCTGGTTTAAAAAACAATATATGTTTGTTAACAAAGAAAGGGATCTCAGCAAGCATACATAAGAAGAGAAACACACTCACAGAGGGAGAGAGAGGGGCTATTTATTATTTGAAGAAACTAGATTGGCACCACATTTTAAATATGTTTGCATAACCCACTTTTGGTTACTTAACAATGTGACATGGAGTGTTTTTTCCCAATGTTGGTAAATATAAGCTAATGTTTTCCTTTCTGTTATCATAATTTATGATGCTCCACACTAATAGGCACTTAGGAGTTTCCTCTCCAATTTTTTTTTATTACTTTAAACAATGGGCCATGTTTTTATCTGTAGTTAAATGATACAAAAATCTTTATGATAAAGACTTAAGTTAGAGTCAAGGCAAAACTAAAATCTTTAAGCTAAAGACTTATGCAGAAGACTTTCCTAGATGTGCCATCACCTTGACACCTGATGCCTGTGGCTCAGCTGTTCCCCGGGACTTGCCCGGGTTTACTCTCCTGGGCAGTCGATGGAGTGCATATTCTGTGTACTGTCACTCTTCTGAATTTTTTTCCCATTCTCTTGACTTTGAGCATTATCAAAGAACAGCACACAGATTAGAAAGAACACGGGGAGTAGAAAATCTAGGCTTGGACAACCAGAGAGAGAGAGAGGAGGAGGAAGAGTGCTCCCATAGTGGGACTCAAGCACTTGGGCCTTCTGTGAGCCAGGTCAAGGAGACATGACCGAATTTTCTAATAAATACGTATGGATTAACAGAAGGAAATCATTAAAACTACTAAGAAGATGAAAATGTTTTAATTAAACTAATAAAAAATGTTCATATTCTGACTAATACTGAGATCGTGAAAGACCAGTCACAGATGGCTTAGACAAGTGGTCTTGAAAATGGACTGGAGACATTTGGGGCACTGCCTACCTTGAGGGGAAGCTTCCCCAGACTGTCACCACTGGTTGCTGGAAGCCCTTGGAGTCTATCTGCCTTCTGGAAGGATAGGAAATCAATAAGGACACTGATTCTGAGTGTGACATATGCTGTCAGCGAGACTCTTCACCCGACTTTCTAAACCAACACAAACACCTCCTTATAACAAACACAGCCTTATTTGCTGTAGTTCATTCTTTCGCAGTAGCCAGGTGCCTGAGAAGCTCAGGGACCTGGCCCATTTGCCTTTCCAGAAGCAGACCGGTGCAGGGTCAACATTGGCACTTGCTGTCTTTTCAGCATGGAATCCCAATTCTTACTTGTCTCTGAGACCTAATGGAAATTCAGCCTCATCTGCAAGGCCTCCCTTAGTCCCCCACTCCACAGTGCTGGGGCTGTGGGCTTTGAGCTCCTTTATGAACAAATGTGGACCTCGGTGTCTGCTTGCAGCTAACTGTGTAGCTATTATGTGTATACCATTTCCCCACAGGGCTGGGAGAGGGTAGTTATGTACCCTACTTATTTCACCTGTCTTAGTTACAGTTCTCCAGAGGAAGGCATTCATATGTGGATATGGATACGGATATGGATATACGTCAAAGGATTTATTAGGCAGCTTTGTAAGATCAGAAGCAGAGGAGTCCCAGTGGTCTTCTGATGAGTTAGAGATGAGGAATCTAAAAGAGCTGGAATCCAAAATTCTGGAAAGCCAGAGGATCCAATTGCAATTGAGGGTCAAAGGCCTGGAGGCTCACCCCTGAGTCCCCTGTGTGAGTCTGTGTCAGCAAAGAGTCTGTGTGGGGAGGCTGAAGAGTGCGCTGGAATTCTAAAGAAGCTGGAGACCAATGGCCAAAGGCAAAGGTGAATACTGCAGCTCCTCAAGAGAAAGAATGAAACACATACCTCTTCCTTCACTTTTCTTCTGCCCAGCCACCCGAACTACTGGCCGGTGCCACCCACACCCATGGGTGAGTCTTCCTCCCTCAGTTGGCTGGCCTCCATGTCCATGCATACCCACACCCAGAGTTTACTAATCAGCTAGGCAGTTCTTATTCAGGTCAAGTTGACGTATCACGATTAAGGACTGGTTACACAAGCGTCTCTTGACACTGGCTTCATCCCTGTCACATTTAACTACAGAGTAAGTGTATGAAACCGGGCAGTAAGATGGTACCATTCATAAATGGCTAGTGAATGGGGACCATACTTCTTTACCTGTCTTTCATTTTTTCCCACAAAGTATTCAAGGCACACATGGATAAGAAAAAGCCAAACAAATCCATAATGTCTCCTTACTGTTCTTGGTACACGGGTAGAAGAAACAATGACTTCAAAATAGGGATTCTCTGAGATTATGTAACCTATCCAATGTCCCAGCATTAGGGAACAAATATTTGAATTTAGGTCTGCCTGATTCCCCAGATTAACCTCTTAATGATGACAGTATCCTGTCTCCAGGTTTCTGCTTACAGTAGATTAAAACTGTAAGATCTGAAATCTATTCTAAAAGAAACTTCAAAAGTGAATGAGTAGAAAAGCTTACATCAAATTCATCCATTTTTACAACAGTTTCAGTGAAAACAAGTTGTCTTTGATAGTGTAGAGGAGACTAAAAAAAAAAGACCCAGCAGTGAAAATTTCATTGGGATGATCCATTCCAATCTGCCATATGTCTTTATGCTCAAGGAGGGGTCTTTCTGGATAGCGGTACAAATAATACTTTTAACTGGATACACTGTGTTTTAAATAAAGGAAAAAGCATCAACAAACCTTTTACTCACCAAATCAACATGCAGAAATTAAGATGAATTGCACTTGAAAATAACAGAGTTATGAATACACAAAGGCTAATTAAATTATTATAGAGTGTTCTAGGAGAAACACAAAGGAAAACTGGCACCAGCTCCTTCCACGGCGTTTCCTGGCAGAAGGCGAGGCCACTCCTGGCAGAACACCATTTCAGATGAGACCAGAAGCAGAAGCCTTGGGGTGGTGCATGCCATGGTTGCCGTGTAGGCCCAGGCTGCCCGGGGCCCTTGATACTGTGGGCACCCGCACCAGCTCCCACACCGAAGCTCACTGCGCTCAGGTTCCCCTGCAGGCTCCCCGTGGAAACTGACACATCACCATGCTCCAGTGTCCACTGCCAGACCTCAGTTAATGTCTTCTTCCTGCCCCACTTCCGAGGGGCCCATTCACTTCCGCAGACAAGAGTTCTATCATTCATTTATCAAATACTCTACAGAGCACCCATGATGGCCCAGCAAATATTCTAGACCCTGGGATGCATCTGTCTTGTACAGAGTCTTGGTGCCCATGCAGTATGCATGCTAGTGAAAGAGAAAGAGTGCAGAAAGAGATAATTAGTCATAGAATCTGATCTTAGTGTAGGATGGTGAGAGGAACACTGAAACAATATATGGGGATAGAAAAGGCTAAGATGTATTAGTTTAAGAAGAGCAGTGGGGAGAAACCTCAGGGAGGGGTGACACAGAAGCAAAAACTAGAATAAATGGATAAATGAGTCATGTGAGTATCATGGGAGAGTGTGTCAGGGTTAGAGGCAAGGGTACATGCCAAGGCCCTGAGGCAGAGAAAGAGCTAAATATTCACAAGAAATGCGAATAATGGTTCTGCAGTGGAGTAATCAGGGCTGGGAATAAGCTATGGGTTCGCAGAGTTGTGGAGCAGATAAAGTAAAAGTTGGGAGGGATACAGGAAAAGGAGCAAGAGGCCCAGGTGAGGACTGACGTTGGTTCTGACTAGATAGTGGGGTAGAGATGTGGAATGACCAGCTTTGAGCTATATTTTGAAATAAAACCAACACGATTTGCCGATAAGTTCAGTATTAGAAGAGAAAGGGAAAGGGAGGTTTCCAAGATGACTCTAGGACCAACCACACAGATTGAGATCTTATTCTAAGACCTTAGCCTGGATCTTCCTCCAGATGTCCATCCAGTTCCACCCAGGAGTTTGTGCTGCCATCGGTCTTTGAGGAATCGGAAAAGTGTGTTCAGAGGGAAGCCTGGCCCCTGTATTCACTTGCCCCTGTACTTCCTCTACTGTTCCGTTTTCTGCTCTGGGGTCCTTCAGTGGAGGGGGGGGGGCGGTGAATGAGAATAGTCACACTAACAGGAATTTCAGTGAAAACTGATTCAGAAGAAAAAGCACCAAAAAGCTGCTGAAACTGGTTAGGCTCTCAGAGCCATCACACGGGCTGGGAACTTTGGTTTCTCACATGCCTACATCGTGACCTTCTCCTGAGTAGTTTTCCAGTCTTGGAAATATTGGCATGTGGGGCCTAATAACATTTTTCCACAGAAATGGATGTATGTGGTCTCTACAAGAGGTTTAGCAGCATCCCTAGATTCTACTTACCAGATTCCAGGAGCTGCTCCTGTCCCTAACACCAGACCAGTGATGTCTTCAGATCTTGCCAAGTGTCTCCTGGGAGGAAATCGCCTTGGTTAAGAACCGTTGCTCTATGGCACTGTGGACTTGTCAGGGTGCCCAGATTCTAAGCAGGAGGGGAACACACTCACATGTCTTGTGTAACAGATGTAAGTGGGTAGAGTGCCATCAAGACCGCTTTCAATGTCAGCACCTGCAAGGGAATTTCCCAGGTCCTTCCAGGTGGAAAAGAACATTCCTTCCTGCACAGCTCTAGAGTATTCAACGTGTTCTACCCCTGAGTTCCTTTCAGTACACCTGTAACTGCCCAGGTGGTGCTTACTAAGCTTTGTGTCAATGTGGACTAAGTATTTTGCCTATTATCTTCTTTGTTGATGCCCATGTTTTTCTTTTAGAGTCCAGCTCACATATTATACTCCCTGGGGGATCTGCCAGATTAAACCTCTTAATGCTCCATCCTACCTTGCCCCACGTTATAGTGCCGTTTTGTTTGTAATTATATTTATATTTAAGGAATAATTTGATAATCAGTTTTACTCATGGGAATATGACCTCTACTCAGGTGAAACTTTGGCTATTTTTGCACAATATTTAGCTCCAGTCCCTAGCATTGTATTCAGGATGTGAGACTCAAAAGATTGTTGAATGAATAAATGATTAAGATAATGTTAGTAAAATGTCTTGCAAAACATAGTCCCAGCTAATGATAAGTGATGATTGTGACATCACTTTGCTATTATTGCTATTATTGCCATTATTATTGATAGTGCTGACAGGGAGGGGATTCTCGCAGTTTGCAAAGTGATGTCTGCTGAAGAATTCTCTGCCTTGTTCCTTATCTTTTTTCCTATTTCTACCCCTCCCCCATAGCCTATTATAGTCCTGAGCTACAAAAAATAAGCTTCTTTTATGAAATTCAGGCTTTCATGAAAAAGCAAATCTGAAAGCCTCACAGAAACCCAAGCTACTATTAATTACAGAGACTTTTGTTGGTTTTGCCAGGTACAAATGAGAGGGCTCTATATCCACCTGGGTACAGCTGCAGGCACAGCTTCCACAGATGATTGAGCCACAAATCAGCCTCCCATCAAGGTGCCCTGTGGGATGCTTGCAGGATGAATGATTAAGGCCAAGACAGATGTCGTAGGGCTGAGTAGGGCAGCTGGGGTAAGGAGGGGAACCTACCAGAGCCTAGGTCTCCTTCACAGACACAATCACATGTCATGGGCAATTGGATTGGGTGCTCAAACTTAAAGTGCAATTCAATTGTCTGCAAAATCAGAGCCCAATTGAGTTGTCCTGTTGGCTCCTGGAAATTCTTGCCATCCAGTAGGAGTGACCTGGGACATTTCCCCTCCTTTTGAGTTCTTTGAACAATCCATTTGACAGACAATGGCTATCTGAAGACAAATAGACAGCAAGTTCCATTCATCAACCACAGGGATAGTTAAAGGTGAACGACTGTTATTGGGTAGAATGGACTGTACATCTCACATGAGCAGTCCGTTCCTCATTCACAGTCCAGATTTGCCAGTCTGACACCTGCTCATAACAAGGTCTACTGCATGAACCCCAGATCAGAGTCCAGCTGCCAAACAAAATTCAAACCCCCAATCACCTTGGGATACATGAAACACTGGAGCTTCCAGAAGCTCTTCTTGTCCTCCCAACTAGAGACAACTAGAAATACCTGATTATCTAAGGATGCATTTCATGACCAGAAAAAAAAGTATCAAAGTAGTCTCTGCTCTGTACCTGTCTAGAAGGGCAGGCATGTCTTTCTCCAGCACAGCTAAGTTGCATGCACAGTGTTCACCTGGAGTTGACAACTTTATCTACGGCACAGGCTGTTGTCTTCAATCTATTTTCTTAGCCTTCAGCTCTCTCTCTCCACCACTTTATTAATGCAGATTTCTGCCAGGTGTTAATGCTGTACTACATACAGGTAAGCTTCTCTTATTAAAAAGATAATCTTGACCTCCTATCTTCATCCGTACATCAGCTCCTAGGGTCCTCTTTGGAATATGATGGGATCTTCAAAGACTAAATTGAAAACCATTGCACTAAATTATCTTCCTAGAAATCTGCAGGTCTACACCAATGGACTGTAAGAACCTGGTCTTGTTCTCATAGGATAAGACAGGTCCTTGTCAGTTCTCCTGAGCACAACTGGGTGCAGAATCCAGACTTCTGGTGACTTGGTCTTTAGGCTCATGGCTGGTTACCCCTAGACAAAGGCACCTGAGGTCCTAGCTCTCCTCTGTCCTTGAGGCCATGTATCTTGGCACAGGCTTCCTATAAGTAGAGCCAGGAACATATTTTCCTAATTTATATAAATGCACAAGGTAAAAGCTTTCCACCCAGTGCTTCAGGTTTCTCTCTCCTCTCCCTCCCTCCCTCCCTCCCTCTCTCTCTCTCTCTCTCTCTTCCCCTCTTTCTGTCTCTCACACACCTATATTCAGGAGATAACCCCCATTAAGAAGGACCAACAGAAATGCACAAACTGTAGAAGCCTATAGAGAGACTTGGGACAAGGATCAAGTTCCAGTGTTCAGGAAAACTCAGTGGACACCTGAATTGTTCTTGGTTTTGCTTTTTTTTTCTCGGTACAAGGACATGAACTCATGACCTCATGCTTGTTAGGCAGGCACTGTGCTGCTGAGCTATATCCCTGGACACCTGTTTATTTTTAAAAAGTAAATATTTGAGGCTTATTTTGAGTACCTACTTGGCACAGTTTCTGGGTTTTATGTAGGTGGAAGTTGAAATGAATTAATGGTTAAAAAATGAAGCTTATGGAAGAGACAGCCTGGTAAGGCTGTCATTTCTTTATCGGAGGCCTGCCAGCTCCCAGGCGTTTGTGAGGGCCTGTCAGGGCCTGCATGAAGGGGGTTCTGTGTGACACTGGACAAGCTGTATCTGCCTGCTGACCTCACCAGCTCCCATGACCACACACTCAGGAGGAGCACAGTTACACACAAGGCAGGCTGGGTCTCGACTCAGCTCAGGAGAATTAACAGACAGCGGTGAAAAATGTTCTGTAGTGTTTAATTATTATTTAATTATGTTCTATATCATTACCTCAGCAAAGGTCCTTCCTTATAGGACCTGTCTTAATGTCAGGGGAAAGTTAGAGGGAAAATGAAAGGATTTTACTCTGTCAGCTGCTGTAGTCCAGGATGGCCAAGCTTGCAGATCAGTCCAGTTGGGCATGAAAAGACAGAAGAACGTCCTTCCCTCAAGGGCCCATTGAAGTAGAGGCAGGAAGAGAAAAGGGGCTTTGAAGATGGTAATTAAAAGAAAAATCCAGTCCAGATCTTTCAAGTTCTCTTGCGTTTAAGATTCCCTTTTCTCCCCTCCAGCATCTGCTGCTTCTCCAAGAGATGGAAGAGAAAGGCACTCCGGGAGGCTTTTATTCCACACAGCAGCCAGAGCTGGTGACTTGGCCTCAAAGGGAAGCTTCTTTCTTAGGAAAGAGCTAAACACCCAGGCACAGTGCCCTGAAGGAGACCAGAATGTGGAATTTCTGAAGATTAACCCTCAGTTTCAGGGATTTGAAACTGGAAGGGTCTAAGATTATTCTGATCAATCACTCATCCTTCCGTGGCAGCTTTGAGACCTGTCTTCCAGCCCCTGTGTGAGGCGGGAGAAGGCTGTGGAAACGTACAGCCACACCTTCCCATTTGTCATGCAGTCGCTTCCGAAGCCGGCTAAGCCTTAGCTCCATCCATCCGCTGGCTACGTGATCAGCCACATATGCTTGGTTGTTTTGAATTCCAGTTTCCTTAACTGTAAAATTGAGACCAATCACGTTGTTTACTTTCCTGGGTTGTTACAAAATATAATAATATAATTCAAAATCTTGATATAGGGCTTTGTGGCAACTGAGCAGGCTTCATTATGTAATATATATGGCAGATAGGATACTATATACCACAATTATGAGGGATAATACCTAGATAGCTTCGTGGATGCTGCATAGCATGAGGTCTTACTAGACCATGCACCTTAGAATCTATAGGGATTTTGTCTATTGTTTATCTACCTCTGTATTTCCAGAGCATATCATAAAGCATAGCAAGCAGCAGGTCTTCAATAAATGTTTGCTGAGAAAAGTGAATAAACAAATACAGGAGGTGCAGTGGAGTCTGGCAAATGCAGCTATAGAGGGAAGCCCAGGATGCTGGCAGAGAGGAGAAGGACTCCCACTTCTGAGAACTTGGGCCTAGCTGAGAGCGAAGTCATTGGTTGTAGCTAGGAACATTCCAGAAAGGAGATCAGAGGCATCTTCTGCTCTCTCTTCAAGCCATTTCTCACAAGGTATAGTTTTCCTCCTCCCACTCTCTTGTGCACACTCCTCAGGGCCCTGACCTCCGCTCAGGAAGCAGGGTCCTTACAGCTGTGTGGCCCACAGACAATTCACACTGTGGCCTGCACAGCACAGAGTCCATCTGCCACGTAGGCCATGATGAGTGAAGCCAGCACTGCATCATGGGCTTTCAGCACCTGCTACTTCGAGTCCCACGTGACCTCCCCCTTGCCCACACTTGGCTCATACATGTACGTGTAAACAGCAACGTACTTGTTTAACCTGAAGTAAACTTGTTCCATTTTATATGTTGATGCAGGGGACCAGTGGTAACTGGGGTCGCCCTAGCACTGCACGAAAACAAGATTGGGAGAGCTACCAGGGCCATTCCACCAAAACTAGAGAACAAGGGCATTATTTCTTTATAAGCTGAAAGAAATTCCCTCCCAGCCAACAAGTTACATAGTGGAGGGCCTGCATGGTTCAGCAGTGACCTCACCCACAAGCAGGCCAGGCGCTGCCATTGTCATAGGAGATGATTCCAGGTGGGGTTCAGATGCCTGGGCTAAAACGTTCACAGCTGAGTATTTTGTTCCATGTACACAAGATAAATCATAGCCAGCATTTCAAATTCATGTTTGCACAAGTATCATGGCCACTTACTCAAGTGAAACTCAAAGATGAGTCACTTTAAGACAGTAGTGACTAAATGGATGTGTGGGAGATCACAGGCAGGTCAAAATTCCAGGGCTGGTCTGGGAGCCTCAGGAATGGCATTACACCTCTCTCCCTGGGACTCAAGGCCCTGGATGTCCACCACTGTGACTGCCTTACTTTCTCTGTCTGTGAAATGGGTGGATGTCTTCCATTTTGCCACTACCTACAGACTCCCTGTGAAGATATGTGTGTTTACTAAATTACAGCATGCAGATAAAGTGTTCAAGCACTTTCTTCAATCCTTATGGCAATCTGAGGTGGCAGATACCTCAGTTAATAGTTCCCTTCTATAGAAAAAGAAACTGAGACCTAGGAAGAGCAATTTAACCAAGGTAGCAGAGACAAGGAAAAGAGCAAATATCTAAATGCAGACGACCCAGGTTCCCCCATCCTTGCTCTGTAACACCCTGGGACACGTGTGACCACAAGCCCTGCAGAGCGTGATGGAAAGAACAGCATACATAACCCAATGCACACGCCTGAGGCTTTCTTCATAGGTGTGCCCCCGGGGTGCCTGGGACAGCTGCCACCACAGTGACCACTTGCTATGCTATGCGAGAGAAGGAGAAGACAAGGGAAAGGAAATGAAGGAGAAGAAAGCAAGAAAGTAAGAAAGAAAGAAAGAAAGAAAGAGAAAATGAAAGAAAAGAAAGCTATTTAGCTATTTTGATAACAGTTTAATAGATCACCTAGGATCAGAAGTTCATGAGGATTATTGAAAAACAATATTGTCCTAAGCATGAAACAAAACAGAAGTATATAAACATAGTGATTAAAGATTACTATAGAACAAAATTTAAAAAACATAAATTATTTGGAGAAAACTCATACAAGATATTTGTGTGCGGTGTTTTTTTTTTTTTTTAAACCTGGAATCTAACACAGGATCTTCCACTTGCCTGGCAGGCACTTATGCCACTGAGCTATATCCCTGGCCCTTTGTACAAGATATTTGAAAGACCAAGGCCAGCACTAGCATACATGTATATATTATGTCTGTGAATCACTAAGGAGTAGACAAATGACCTCCTCAAAAACATGAAGAGAATGTTCTCTGGCATTTTGCAGAAATGTTTGAAGCCATTTCATGTGCTTCAGAAATTAGGAACTTCTGAATTATAACAATAAGGTTAGAAAAATTTACATATGTGTATATATATAAAGGCTGATTATAATAGACTTTGAATGTGCTGTTTGTGAGAACATAAATGGAGAAAGGTAACTTAATAGTGTTCATTAACTTAAAAGTGGAGAGACTTTTTAACTCAGCAATTGTATTCTCTGGAATCTATGTCTTCCATAAAATAGGATCTCAGGGGATTCTTAGCAACATTGTAATAGTGAGAAACTGAAATTGATCTAAGTACTTATCCATATGATACATCCATTCTACATCATCTGCTCAAAAGAATGCCAACTGTAAACTGATGCCAGGATCTTTCTCTGTTTTCTTTTCCAGAGACAAGGACCACAGGTCTCCACTCAGCCAATACCTGAGGAACTGGCGAAGTTTTTATTAAATTCACAGCAGTAAAGACCATTTCATGAGGGACTGGTGGAGGAAGCCCCCAGGGAGTGGGAGTCAGGCCACCCCACCAGGGGTAAGGATGGGGTGACGGCCTACATCAGAGCAAGGCCAAGCTGGCTAAGATCTCTAAAATATATGACTGTGAAAAAGGAAAACTACAGAAAAATACATGGAACATGATGCCATTTATATAAAAAAGAGATACATAAGTAATGTCTAAATATATGATATAAATGCACTGAAACAGGATTGGAAAAATGTACGGCAAACCAATGGCAATTGGCTGCCACTGATCAGTGTGGGAAATATTGACAGAATGCTTTCTCAGAGTCTGCTCTCTGTGTCTATGGGTGGTCTGAATATTCATATGTTACTAATGTGAATTCTGAAAAGGACTCAAAGAGAAAGAATTTCAAGTGTCTGAGCCCTCCTACATCTCACCCTGAGCTGTGGGTTTGCTTTGGGTTGTTTACCTTGACTTTAATTGCTCCTTACTCCTACCCCAGCCTGATATCTGGATGCTTCGAATGTTCCTCATACAGGCTCACAGGTCTGTGTGTGCTCACATATTCCCTTGAAACCACGGAGTCACAGAGCGCTGGCAATGGGGATAACACAACCTATTTCTCATTGTACAGACTGGGCACCGACAAGTAGAGAAAGTTTCAGTGACTTGTTCGTGGTCTCACAGCCAATGGCACCAGTGTAGGAACTAGGACCGCGCTCTTTGGCTCCAAACCCAAGGTCTTCTCATGACGCTGCTTGGCCAGGGAAAATCCACTGCCACATGGAAGTGCAGAGGCCACTGTGGCTCCCTAATGAACACCTGCCAAACAGACGGGATCTGAGGCCACAGGCTGCGGAGACATCTCTCAACACATCAAGAGCTATATAGCATCTATACTGAATAAGCCGGGCAAGTCCACTATGAAAAACATGCCAGAATTCAGTAGCCCTGCAAGTGTCACCCTTCTGACTAGCAGTGGGTGAAGGCAGCAGAGAAAAGGTCCATTTTAGAACCAGCAAAGACAGACCCTCCTCAAGCCCATGCACTGCAAAGACATCAAAGTGCCCCTCACCTCTCCTTGTTCCTAAAAATGAAGCTTCATCACCAGGAATGTGTTAGATGCACACACCCTGGTGCCCAAGTCATTTTGAAGTGTGTCAGTTTTGCTTCGGAGCTGACGTGGCTGGCTGTAATAATGCATGCTGCAGGTGGGCTCTTACCTCTGTCCTGTAATTACTCCACTCTCCGTTTATCTGTCTTTGTGAAACAGCTTCATTCCTAAAAGACATGTAAATCTCATCTTTCTTCACTTGAATTTTATTTTAAATGCCCTGAAAGAGCACTTGATTTGTAAAGGTCTTCTGATGAATAATGTTTTAAGTGCAATCAATCAGCTGCTGAATCTACATTAAGCAATATGGCGCCCACTAGCCACCCATGCCTGTGGAGCACTGGAAGTGTAGATTGTCACAATTGAGATGTGTTTTTAGAATAAAATACACACCAGAAAGTTTGCAAAATATCTCACTAGTATTTCTATATTGAATACATGTTGAAGAATGATATTTTGGATACACAAGATTAAATAGACTGCATTACCAAAATAAATTTTATTTGGTCTTCGTGTGTGTGTGTGTGTGTGTGTGTGTGTGTGTGTGTGTTGACTAGGATATTTTAAACTCTATACATAGCTTGTATCATATATGGACAACTACTATCAAAATAGTAAGTTTTTTAACCTTGGATTTTTTTGTAAGCCAGTTCACTTAAGGAGAAACCCATCTATTCTCAGAAAATAGCCAGAATTCGCAAGGGTGGGTAAAACCTGGGCTTTTAAAGATAGTATTTAATTTCACATTTGATCGAATGTTTATTTAATATAAGCGACATAGAATGCCCTGTGGATTGACTCTTGACCTCAACAGCTCACAGTTAAGAAGATGGATTAGGGGATCACGCACGTGATTAATTAAAAATGTCAACCTCCTCCCCTAGTGTCAAACCTCAAAAGACATAGAACAGGTCAAATGTTTAACAAGTCTGCTCTGGGTAAAGTGTTTCAGAACTTCAGATTCAGATTATAGGCATCTTATGTGAGCTCTACAAGGTATACAAGAATTGCTATGAAGTTTAGAGTCCCTTAAAACAAAAACAATGATAAAATCATCAAATATTCTTTTAAATTTGTATTTTCACAACTTTTTTAAAAACACACAATGTCACCTTTTCTCATTGTCACGTGACTTCTGCAAAGGCAAAGGACAGTTCGGTTCAGTGACCTGTCACTTCAGCAGCTCCATGCTGAAGAATATTTGGAATTAAATGGGATGCAAACATGCATCCACCCATGCTTACAGGGATTAATCTGGCTCCTGAAGATTGCCAAGTTCAGACAAGTGGGGCCAGTTTTCATCCCTTTGTAGCCAAATGTTGAGGAACAGCAGTGCTGTAAGTACACACACACATTGACTTGGTTTGTCTCCATGGAAACCAGATTTATGTTACATGATCCTTCTCCTGGACCCTGGCTGATTGACCTGAGCTGAGCCAGGCGGCTGGTCTCCTTCACACATGGTATTTCTGCAGTAAGCAACCTTACCTGATTGTTTGCAAGGAGGACAAACAAACCCAAAGTTGAACATTAGACAAAGACCCAGAACATGGCAAGAATGAGAAAATATGTACTGGGAGTGAGCAGGGATGCGACTGAAGCGGTCGTCAGAGACAGAGGGCCTCCCACTGGAACAGTCATGCAGTCCAACCGACAAGGCAGCTCAGGTTCCTGGAAGTGCCCTCTCTGTGTTCTCAGACTAAATCCCCTCTTTTTTCTATGTTGTTCTGAAATGGTTTCAGCCTAAACAGTCTCAACCGAGGTAGGCTGCGTATGGAGTGGGCACTGGGGTTTGTGCATATCTATCTCCGGTTCTCAGGATGAGGGACAGGTAGGTGGATGCTCCGGCCGGAGCTGTCCATCCTCCTCGCAGATAGTGACTTCAACAGAGGCTCCAAGGAAGGGCCATGAGCTGCGCATCATCTGAAATGGGTGATTCTGGCAGCCTGGCACTCAGGCCTGACGTCATCGTCCCTGTCAGCGGGGGCCAGTGCTGACAATGTGAGCATGCTCCAGGGCATGGGAGCTGGATTATTCTATCACCACTTTCAATCCCGTAGTCCTTCATTAGTGCCTGTACTCCACACTGCACCTGGAGTCATTTAGAGAGTGTCTTCAGAGTCTAGAAACTTTCATTTCCGCAGGTTAAACAGGGCCCTGAAAGCACCACATACACCAGATGGACCCCGCAGTGACTGTTTTCCTTCTGCGTCTGCGTCGGTGGTGAGCTCCTAGCAGCAGAGGGCATATTTTCTCCTGCCTCTGTCTTTCTGCTCCAAGCTTGACAGGATGCTGGTCACACCTGGTAGTTACTGGATAAACAGTGCGTGTTCATCACGCTGACTGCACCTCCCAAAGACATCCCTCTGTTCATTTCCCTAGCGTCTAGCCTTCCCCTAGTCCCGCTACATTATACTTCTGTTTCTCTGCTCTCCAGGGATGAAATTTGTTTGGCAGCCTTTTTCTGTACTGGACCAGATAGCACCTATTCTACGCCTCACTTGTGTCTTTCATTATTCAACTCTGTCTTGACATACAGGCAACCAGAGGCAGAGCTTAAATGAATGGACCTGCGTGTGCTCTAAGAGAAGTTTATTTGCAAAAAGGTTTGGGAGGCCAGGTTTGGCACAGGGGTTATAATTTGCTAACTCCTGTGATAGAGGAAAGAAACACCTTAGAAAAATTTTGAGTAAGCTAAAAGCAACCAGGTAAAGTAAGTTTGCGTCCCTATCATTCTACACTCAGGCATTCACTATAGTTTCTTAGGCCTTCTTCTGGAAATTTCTCACACATACATGAGTATATGTAAGTGTTTACATATCTACTTACATGTCCATTCTAAATACCTTCAGTAAACACTATACAGTATCCATACCACAGACCTACCACTTAACAATACACCTGCAAGACTTTTCCACACTATCCAATAACTATCCCATAACATGCTATCCCCCTGCATAGATATATGATGCTTTATTAAACCATCCCTCTATTAATGGATATTTAAGTTCCTTGTGGATATATTTTTAACATAAACACTACTGCAATGAGTACTTTTGAACACATAAATTTTTTGAATGGAAGCGTTAGAGTTAATGGTACATGTGCTTTAAATTTTGCCATGTACCGCCAAATTGCTCACCAGAGAGGGCTTACAATTTATGTTCTCATCAACAATGTATGAGGACAAAAAGGCATTTTATTTAAGGCACATATATCTGTGCTAGATGAAGAGGTAGTTTTATATAGAGTATAAATAACCTATAGAAAAGTCACTGCAAAGCCACATTAAATAAAGGCTAGATTTTGTGTAACCATGTCACTCATCTCTTAAATTTTATGAGAAATTGGAAACTTTATAATAAATACTATTAAAAATAAATGCCTTTTTCCTTTAAACAAGATATAAAAATGTTAAGATGGCAGAAAGAATGAAGGAAAGGGAGAGCTAGCAAAATTCAGAAAAAGCACATACAGTGAAAAAGAAACGGATATTTGGAGAGACATAATTTTAACTTGATACAAACATTACACAATGTGCACTGTATCAAAGCATCACATGGCACCCTGCTAACATCTAGTTTTGATGTATTAGTTAAAATAACTTTAATTTTCAAAAATAAAAGTTAAAGAGAAGTACAGAAAATCAGAAAAAGATATAAAAAACTCTCACAATGAGACCAACACTGAAAAAAGGAATGCAAGACCATTCAAATAGTGGAGGAATTGGGCTTTTCTGGCACACACATACATCTTTGGCCTTGTGTGGGTAATGCATCTGAGCTGATGTGTATCTATCTGGGCACTGTGGGTAGCTGCATTGGCCCTCAGTCACCAGCCCTGTCCGCATGGACGCCTTTGCTCTGGCATCATCACAAGCAGAGAGCACCTTCCGAGCCCCAGGCTTTGGGCTTGGCCACCTGACTTGCTGTAGTCAATGCATGTGTGCAGAGATGCTACTGTGAGCTTCTGGGCCTGTACTCACAAGATTGTCACCATTCTGAGAAATGTCCTGAGTAGCCTGCTGGTCCAAGGAGGATGAGAGACCGAGGGAGCTGACCTGGAGCTGGGGCAGCTGAGCCTGGGCTGAATCAGCTGCCAACCGCTGACCTGCAGACATCAGCAGTAGAGCCCCACCTGGGCCAGCCGTCTCTCTGTCAGCCTGCAAGTGGCATTAGTGACACATGATTGTTCTTTTAAAACTATTGAGATCTGGAGTAATTTGTTACATAATAACCCCTTAGTTAAGATTATCACACAGTGGAAGAAGATGGATTTAACCTAAGTCTTTACGGTCCTTCCTTCCTTCGACAAGTATTTATCAAATAGCCACCATGTGCTACTAACTGAGACAGACCAGGGCCCTGGTATCACAAATGTAAGTCTAGCAAATGAGAGACAGGGAGTAGATAAAAGCAAAAAAGCCACACACAACCAGTAACCAACAAATGCTAAGGATCATGATATGCTTTATAACAATGCCTGACTGGCTGCTTTAGGTTACCTGGACATGAAAGCCTACTTGAGGCCAAATTTGTTTAATAGCAGGAGGCAGCTTTAGGTCCCAGGGAGCATTGTTCCAGGGAAACAGAGAGCTCAAGCAAAGGCCCGAAGTAATACAGCTCTTAGGGCCCTGGTGACCTGGAGAGGGGCCCGCAGCTCAGACCTGTGAGCCCCTTCCTGGGGGAGCCATCCTGCTCCTTTAGACACTGCTTCTGTCTATGGGAACGTGTGTTTGGTAAAGTCCGCAAGAGGCCTGTGTCAACTGCAATTCCATTCTTCCCAGGACCTAATTATCTTTAATAAACCTGGCTTGGATTGCAAATGAAAATGAAAACCCATCCTCATTCGGTTCGCATCTGAAACTGGCACCTATTGCGTCCTCCAATCTTTGCTAGTAAGTGAGCACAGGTGAATCAAACAACTAACCCTGAGCTCTTGGCCAAGACAGATGAGGTTTCGTCAGCAGTTCAACACCCAGAGAAGGAAGGCAGTAATGACAGATCTGGAGATCCGTTGATCTTGTAGCTCAGCAATCTCCCCTTCACTTCTCAATTGGTGGCTGTGTCTACCTGTGGTCAGCTTCCCCTCGGAGGTACAACCAGGTCCAAGCTCTTCCCAGAAACAGCGATATTCCAGGCCCGGCTGTAGTTAGAGGATGGTACCAAATGTGACTGTCTTTAAACAATGGCATAGCTTTTCTTCTTCTGTTATTTTTATACTTCAATTTATGTATTTGTTTTCACAATACTAGGGATGAAGCTCAGGGACACTCCACCGCCGAACTAGCCCTCTTTATTTTATTTTAGGAAAGGGTCTCACTAAACTGTCCAGAATGGCCTTGAACATGCAACCCTCCTGCTTCGGTCTCCAGGTAGCTAGGATTAGAAGCACGCACCACTATATCTGGCTAACATGGCTTTTTTAATTCCCAGAAATTAATTTCCCATTTAGATATTGAAGAAGAGGACACAGTTCACATGGAAGGTTCTGTGACCCTCAATGGATTATCTACCCTCTGTATGCTTTAGATTTATTCATAAAATGATGATCATAACTAACCAGTCACAGGTTGCGCTGAAGGTTAGGTGAGATGATACATTTCCGTATCTTGTATAAACCACAAAGAGCCACTTAATTGTGAGGTATTCTGATTAGTAAGAATATCAGGTCATCCAGGGGCTGCACTGCTTTTTGAACTTTATCATCACTGAGCAGGAAGCCTGATGTATATTTTGATGAGTAACCACAGTATTTTAAAACAAACATGGCATATAACACTTTTATTAAAGTGACTGTTGACACTATTTTATGATATTAATTCATACAGTCTTCAAAGACTCCTGGGAGTAAATCACCATCTTGTCTTTCCCATGATTTTTCTGTGGACATGATAGAAGCATAGCAAAGAGTTTTCTTCCCCAAACATTCGTGCATGGAAATTCTGATTACATTCCATTATACAGCAGCAATGAGGAGTCTAAAATATGCAAAGTACTGCATTTATCTTTGGACTATATTTATATTTTGTTTATGTGATGGTCTGACATCCAAGCTCAAAATAAATTTTTTAGATTTCTTCTCAATGTGTCATAATCCCTTAATTGATCTTCCTCCTAGCTTGTCTCTCTTCAGCATTACACTTTTAGCACCTGAATTATAATTAGCAGCGTGCCATACTGCTCTCTTTATAGACAGAAGGGGGAAATCTCCCAGGCTTCAGTGTCAAGAGTTAGCAGCACACACCCATGGTCTTGGTATCTACCAGTCGGCAGAAGTTGTGACTTGAGCTCTCTTGGGCTGTTGGGGGCACCATGGGAAAGAAACTGCGTCCTCTGCCATTGCGTTCTAGACTCACAAAACTACTTAGAACCACGTTTACTCCCTTGATCATCCTACTTTAAGAAAGTGTTAGCAATGTAGCAAGCCAACTCAAACATGCATGACCTGAGTATCAAAACTCCATTGTAAATGATCTTTTCCTAGGAGAAATAGTTTCTTCTGGCTTTAATAACACACGTTACATACTCAGCTGTCTAGCTAACCATGTGTCTCCACACAGTTAAGGGAAGAAGGAGACCTGGACTCAATGTCTAGATGTATAAACCATGGCAGACTAGTGATGCTCCTCATTACATTTGGGTTTTCTGTTTTGGCAGAAGATCTGTCATAGGATTTCTTCAGTGAGCATTTCTAACCGTTAAAAATGTGATCTCATTTATGAAAAATCAATTCACTGGTTACTTCTTGAGAATATATTTCATAAAGCATTAAATCTTCTAAATTGGGCTTCCTGTTTTGTTTTTGTTTCAGACAAGTTTAGTTTCTGGAGCATGTCAGGACAGGAGTCTGAAGAGGTTATATTGGTACTGAGAGGACTCTTGACAAACACATGTTCAACGATTGAATAAATGAAAATAATAAGAAAAGAGTTAGATGGGTAGGCGAATAAAGGATGAAGCCATGAATTAGGAAATGAAATGAATGAGCCAATGTTTTGGAAAAAGAATTTCTAAATTCAAAAGGGAATGGAGGTGTTTCTAGCCAGCCACTCATTCATGCCTGATTGTGGTCCCTGGCCAGCCCATTCATTCCACACGAATGTGGAATCAACACTTTTTCACAAACTGGGGACTGGGGGCAAGCAGACAAAAAGCTAATGACTCTAATGGTGAAAACTCTACATATACATTTTGGATTAGGTTAAATTAAAAAATGACTCTCATCAAAACTACCTAAGCCAAAGTTATTGATATCCTCTAACCCATCATTAGCTCCAGGCGCTGAAGTCCACATAATTTCCCACTAGAAGCATTTGGTACCGTGAGCAGTCCCAGTTCCTTGCTGCCTTCTTCCCCATGGCTCCCAGGAACCCTTGTTCTTACAGTTTCCTCCATGCACTTGCCACTCCGAGCCCCATATTGACAGATGCACCTGCCTCCACTCCGGCCCCACTGGATCACTTGCTGCTTCTGGACACCCCTCGCCATTTTAAGCCAGACTGCCTTTGCCTCTGCTGGTCGTTCTGCCCAGGGTGTCTGCATATTCTTTGTCTTCCTAGTGAAATGCTATCTTTCTTTGCGACTTGAAATTACTAGCTCCTTATCCCAGAGCCTCTCAGGAATCTTGTTCCCGCCTTGTAAGCACACTTTCCTAGTTAGCTCTCACCTCTATGCAGGAGAAGTAATAACAGAGTGATCAGAACAATTACAGTAGGGGAGAAGCAGTAATAGGAGTAATAAAAGGAGGAGGCGGAGGTGGTGATAGATTTATTAAGCATTTACTTTTACTGAACACTGGGCTAGTTCTTTCCCAGCCTTTATTTTACTGAATCCTTACAAGGGCAGTTATTATCATCACTTTATAAATGACAAGCCTGAGGCTTCACGAGGGCATTTAGATTACCTGGGATCATCCAGCTGGTAAGGAGTAGAGGTGAGATTTGCAGCCTAGGCTAACTGTCCAGAATTAACCTTTTTTTTTGCAGTACTAGGGATCAAACTCAGGACCCTGCGCTTGCTAGGCAAGCAGTTATTCCACTGAGCTATATCCCCAGCCCCAACTGCCCAGAATTAAATGAAAAACCACTGCACTCAACTGCCAGGTCGTGCTGTGTTAGCGTGTCTTGTTACCATTGTGCACAACTTACCTCTTCCTTTGGGGCTGAGAACAACCCCTATAGTTCAAAAAGTTTGGTAATCTGTTCAGTGCTTTCTGTATTAACTGAATAAGAGAAGTTGGCATATCTCCTACAGTAATAATGGGTGTGTGTGATTATCTTAGCCGAGCCTTTGTGGACTGTTTTGGAGGTGGCCAGTGGAAGCCAGCTGGGCTCTGACCTAAGGAGGACTGCCAACCCCAAATGAGGAAGTGAATCAGGCAGGAATCATTTCAGCATGAAATTAGACTGGCTCCAGGTTCAAGAGGCCCTTCCACTCTGGGTATTCCACAATTTCTTGGCCATAGTTCCAGATCCCTGGTGTGTTTAGTTGGACATTCACTCTCCTCTAGCAGAGGAAGAATGAACATGCATTTCTGTGAAAGCCGGTGAGTTTATTGAGACTGACACAAGTCAGATATGATCTTAGTGGCTCTTTTGTCTCCTGCTGGCACCTTGAAAAGCCTTATTTACTCAAGATGAACCCTGGCTTTCCACTGCTGCTGCAGGACGTTGCTCAAATGGCTATCACTGAGCAGTCAGGACAGCTCGGTCCCCCTCATACTCCTGTCACCTTTCTCTGCTCGTGCTCATCAGTGTGAGCCCAGGGCTGCCACTGCTGCGTTCCCATTGCATTTCTAGTCCCATGCATGTCCTCAGCTCTCCCTCTATCCTCATAGTTATGAAAGGAGGACACACGGTCAGCTCACACTCTAGACAAGGCAGGGACACTAAATGAGAAAACATGGCTTGGCTGTGCATCCTGTAACTTATCAAATGTCTTTCCAAACATCTTACCACTAAGTGCTTTTTTCTTACATGGGTGTAACCACATTTCCTACTGGAGCAAAACTCTTATGTGAACTTGTCACTTAAACTTTGCAGATTTAGGTTGAGAACTATGCAGCTTGTCTTTGATACTTAACATCTACTAAATATCTGTTAGTGAGCTTAAAACAACTATAGAGATGACAGGAACAGGGCGGTATCCCTGTGACCGAGGTCCCTTATTTTGTAGGATGGACAAAAAAACAGAGACAGGAACACTTGACTGCTGGGATTGGCCAGGAAGATGTGAGCCATGAAGAAATATTCCAGATAGGACTCTCAGGAGAGGGTACCTTGATCATTGTAGCAACACCTACTGAGAGCCTATCATGCACCAGGCACGAGAGATAAGACAGTGGGTGTGACATTGTCCTGGTCCTCAAGGAGCTCATAGTCCAGGAGACAGACAAACTTGCAAATGGATCTACCTGAGACTTCTGCAATATCCTCCCTTTTCATGTGCACCTGTTTTTCCCTTATATATATTTTATTTTCATTCCTTCTCATCCATCAGACTTGGGCATCTATTGCCTACATGGAACAGTCTGTCAGAATCCTTGTCTCTTGGCTTCCAAACTCCATCTCCAGTGAGCCCTCTGTGCAGTTTTTCACCCCTCACCTACTGGCAGGTTATGCTCCAGCCCCTGTGAGCTCTCAAAACATGTCCATGGCCATACGCCTGAATGCTCCCTTGATCTCTGACTATGGATTCTTCTCTCTCTCTTTTACTGTATCCTCCAAGACTCTTCAGGAACTTCCTAGAGGCCTTTGGCCTTGCAAGCAGATGGGGTCCAAATTCTGTCTTCCCAACTATACCAAAGTGAATGGCCTGAGTGCCATTTCCTGTTAAACTACTGTTGTAGTCAGGGTTTGCAAGGTGAAGGATTTAGTAGGGGACACATAATTTATAGGATTATTGCATAATATTCACACAAATGCAGAAGAGGGAGATCTGTCCATGCTGAACTAGAGACCCAAAGAACCAGCTGAGGGCCTTGTTCCCATGACAATGTCCTATGTGAGTTCAGCTGGAGGCCTAGAGCCACGACTGTCTCATGCAAGTCACTATCAAGGATCTGCGCTGGAAATCCCTGAAAGTCAGATATGGAAGCTATAAAGTCTTCACCAGGAGGGTGAAGGATCTGTGCAAACAGCCTGACTGATCTGCACTGGAGCCAGAAAGCAATACTCAAGTTAAGGACCAGAGCTCCCCTATAAAGAACTATAGCCATCCTCAGTGACAGTGAGGACCTGACCTCCTCTGACAATGAAAACAACTGATTTCATATCAGGAAAACCAGCACAACAAGCTTCTCCAGGAGACCATCTTCCAGTATACCATCTTCCCCTCCAGTTCTCTTTTTATGCTGTTGACAATAATCCTCAGGTAGGCCTCACACACCTAGCATGATTCAGTTCAGTTGGATGTTCAACTTGACCATTAGTTAATATATCACAAATACTTAATATAGTAAGTCCTCTGTAGGAATCTACCCACCTTCTCTAGATGTTTATAACACCTGCCATCGCTTCTCGGCCTTTTGGCTAAGATCAAGTGTGTAACACCTGCCAAGTGCCAGGCATGCTGAGGGACCAGCCAGGAAGCATGTCTGGAGCTCAGGCCTTCCAATCTGCTCATGACTAAACATCTGAATCCATTGTCAAGAGGCTGCCTATAGAAATGCTCTGATAAGAAACTGCTCTTGTATGGGGAGTTGAAGCCCCTTGCTTTCTGGTTAATTATCTCCACAAAAATGATGGCGCATCCTCCTATGATTGTACATTTGTCTGGTTCCCTTCTTCTGACAACATAGACAGATGAGCTGTGAAACAGGCATCGCCGTTTTGAGCTAGACCTTCCTTTCTGCTGAGGCAGTTTTCTGGACTTGATTCTTCACATAAAGCTCCTCAAATTCCCATTGGAATAAAACAGCTCCCTCTGCCTCCAGGGGATATTTGAAATGATAAAGAAAATCAAATATGTTTCTCAGACTAATCCAGGAAAGCTCAGCAGCTCTGAAAGCTCAAGTCCATAATGACCTCCAAGTAAGGGGAGCAGTGGAACATTTCACGTCACCCTGTAGAAGAGGATTAGTGATACAGGAGGGAGTTCCCATTGTCACAGGCAGCACAGCCACCAGGTTGATCTGTTAAAAGTTCCCAGCAGCCTGTGTACCTGCTGGTCAAAGCTTCCAGTGTCTCTGCTCCATGCAAGATTCAGTTCCGGATGCTGGAATGAGGCCCAGAAGGGTTGGCGTGACCTGGTCCTGGAATGCCTCGCTTTGCTTGCACAGCAGCCACAGTGGTAGTCTCCTGGCCTCTCTCTCACGGCCAAATGCATTTTTGTCTTTAGGGTCTCGTACTCAGAACCTTTAAATGAGCTCTTTCCCTGCCTGGGAAGCTTTCCCCTCGGATCCTCCTACTGCTGGTTTCTTCCAGCCCAATGGGTCCCCACATGGTTATCCCCAGCCATAGCAATTCTCCATCGTGTTATCTAGTTTCTTTGCATGTTTAACATGCATCAGGCCCGAACTTATCTTTAGGGTTATATTTTCTAGTCGTTTACTATTCCCATACCCCTTTACGATGTAAGTCCCTTGGGAGCAGAGATGTGGCCTGTCTCAGCCATCACTGAAATAATCAAAGCCTAGAACATACTGGTACATACTTGAT
The DNA here is from genome assembly GCA_004027595.1 of Dinomys branickii. Classification (NCBI taxonomy): domain Eukaryota; kingdom Metazoa; phylum Chordata; class Mammalia; order Rodentia; family Dinomyidae; genus Dinomys; species Dinomys branickii. Next base: position 130,988 of record PVLD010002062.1, read on the forward strand.
ATTCAGTATTTATTTTTATAATAAATGACTTTGGAAAAACAGTAATTTCTCCATCAAAATGCCTTCCAAGCCACAGCATTCAATCTATTCATAAATGTGGCCTATGGAGCAATTAATCAAAAACTTTGCTTATCATGCACCACCAATGGCAGGCCAACATGGAATGTTCACAACTCTAGTGAACATCCATCTTCCTAGGGCCCCATCCGGACACTCTTTTGGCTCTGGTGATCCTGGGATGCATTTAGTTGGTAAGGATACTACCGGCCAAACTTCAGGCTCCACGCAGGGGAAAAAAGAAAATAACAACCCAGCCTTGGCAAGTTTCCTGGGAGGGCAAAGGGGTGGGAAGGTCTCTGGTTCTTCCAGCTGCATGCAAATTATTGGAAAACTGGGTAAGTGAAGCTGGAGCATAATGCACAGAAGAACTTTTGACACTGATAATGCCTTTTCATCACACCCCATAATTTGAAACTTGTAGTCTTTAGCCAAATGTTTAGGCAGATCACAGTTTAGTCTTGTATAAGCTGGAGGAGAATGTGCTGTAGGAAGACATACATGTGCATTTCAATGGTCACTGGGGGCACGATGCAGTCACAGACTTAATTTTTATGTGCATGCTGCATGTGGCTTTAGACACTGACTCTGGCCCTCTCACATGTACCACGCCCTTTTCAGTTTTTTCCAGCAGTGATGTAAGCATGCCTTAAGGGATGATAAACACCTGGATTAACATCAGCCAAGATTTCTAGAACACATACACATTTAAATGGCTCTGCTGATAACGTTTCCACTTAGGATAACAACTTGATAGATTAAATAAGACCAGGATTGAGAAAAACAAAATATGTTTTGTCCCTAGGATTTGGTTACCATGTCTAAAACACTAAATCTAAATTTAAAAATAATTGTGAGCATCTATAGAGGGCTGGCTAGATGCCAGAAACTTCAGATGTGCGATATTTTATCTTCACAAAGGGCTTCCCAGCAGGGACACAGTCCAGGCACTCTTTACCCATGAGTGCACAGCGAGGGACGATGGAGCTAGTCCCAGCCCAGGGCATTTGGCTGAAGAGCCCTCATCCCCGTCCCTCTACCCTACTGCCTCCTCATATCCCAGAGCACCTCCCGGCACCTGCATGTCCTACTGTGTCTCAGAGGTCAACGGTGCCTCCTCCTAATGCCGAAGCACCACCATTGCTCAGGCTCATTTCTGCAAAAGTAGTCAGGGTGGGTTCAAGCTTGGGCTGTGACAATGTAGTCCTCACTCTTAGGCAGCAAGGCCTGTAAAATGACAGCCTCTTCAGGAACTTGTGCATTTCTCTATTCATGTATTCACTCACTTTCTGTCAATAGATGCCTGAGATGTGCAGCTTGCTAAAGGCTGAAAATATAACATTGAAGAAGCAAACTGGCATTCTAACATCTGACATGTGTTAACTTGATAAAATAGCAAAACAGTGATAAATAGGAGAAAAGGAAATGCATGGCACTGGGGGTTCTGCTCTCATTCTGGGGCTCACAGGGCACTTTACTGAGGGTAACAGTGGTGGAGAGTCAACAGCTGAGGAGCAGTTGAGTATTGGGGGGGCAAAGGAAACAATCGGAGAAAATGTCCTTGGGCAGCAGCAATGCCAGGCTGCTGTAAGCACTGCAGCAAGGTGGAAGCAGTCAGACTGCAGGGAGAGAGGGCCAGAGAGGGCCAGGCAAGGCTGAGAGGAAGGCAGGCAGCCTTGGCGTCATCTCTGCTGCAGGCCACTCGTGGTGTTCTTTAGAAGAGCTCATCTGAGGCTTGTACCTGCCCTGTGAGGATGCCTTCGTCCAGATGAGAAACGTGTTTCTCAGAGTGAAGAGGTCCATTTTGCCAGTGGTCATGCAGGCAATAAATGGGGATTCAGGTCTAGACACTGGCTCTGAGCCATCACACTCCTGCACTACACTGCCAAGACCCAAAGAAATTAAGGCACAAGGTACATAAATGACTCACCCAAAGTCACACTTTGAGAGAACAGTGAAGGCAATTAACCCAAAATAGTCTTTCTCTGAGCCTGGACCACTCACCTTAGTCCTTTGGCATCGAATTGGTAATGACAGGTGCTAGCTGCAAGGACCTCTGCTCTCCCCAGGGGTGACGAGTGCTCAGTACCTTCTCCAGGCCTGGGAAAACACTTGATGCAACAACCGCCCAGTGGTCTCATGCCTTTCCTGCCTGTCTGCCTTGATGCCAGCCCCAGGGAGGTAAGGCGGCCAAAGCACATGGACTTTTCCCCGTGGGCCTCAACCTTGTTGGGCATAGAGCAGCTTGTTATCTCTGTTTATTTGGTAGAAAGGCCAGCATCGTAAATGTCTTCCAACCAGAAACCCATGAAACAGAAAGATTCTCCAGAGACAACAAAAGCATACCGCTCACTTTGGATTTCCACCCCCACAAAGTACATTATTTTTCCATTTTTCCCTCTGCAGGAAAAACTTTATTGGGTAATAGAGGAACTAGCTCCTTCCTTAGTGCCCAGGGCCCATAATGACAGTCATTTCTACCAGCCACCTTTGCCTGAAACAGTCTGTGAGTCTTGGATGCTTATGGGCTAAGGGCAGCTCTCTTCCTGGGCAGCTGACAAGGAACAGGGGTGAAAACAAACAAACAAAAACTATAGCATGCTGCCTCTGCTGTCACCTGGCAACCAGAGCCTGTCACACATGTGTCCCTGGCATCACAGCTGGACAAAGCGATTGGCATCCTGCTGGCCAGGAGGCCAGGAACCAGTGTCTCATTTTCTGTTAGTTTCATATCCTTTTTCTATACATTTTTTTTAGGGCAGGAAGGATACTAGGTTAAATACCTTCTTGTGTTACTGCAGCTTCCACATAAAACTTCTGACTCCCAGTGGCCTTTCCATCAGGAGGTTTCCTCCAGCTACAAATGCAAAGCACTGGCCCAGGGTCCCATGCTAAGCTGGCCTCCTTTCAGCACTTGGCACCCCTTGGACCTGGGATCACCTCGCTGCCCTCAGCCAGGTGCTAGGAGCCACATGGTAAGGGGTGGTCTCTTCCTCTGCAGTCTGGGCCCCTGCCTGGGCTAATGAACACCTTGCTGCATGTTGGAGCAGAACCTGGCTGGGGCTGTCCTCGGGGACTGCAGTAACTCACTTCACATTTTTTGTGCCCACCGAACTGCCATTTCCAGTTGTGCCCACGTGCTCTTAGCGATACGACAGCCCTGTCTTAAAGCAGAGCTGAAGTAGCTTTAAGACAAGGCTTGTTACTTACTTGTTTTCCTCCTCTTCCCAGATCTCACAATTTCCTCTCCAGATGCAGAAGGATTGTCAGCGAGGAGGAAGAGCACCGGAAGTGATCAGAGTGCTCCATGTCCTGTCCCTTCCCTTCCGGCTTTCTAAGGCTCCTGTCTCCCTCAGGAGTGTCCCAGACAAAGCTGAGTACATTACCTGTATCTGAGCAAAGAAAGGAGAATTTCTGCTGGATAGATGATGCTTACAGGTCACAAAAATCCTACCAGCTTCCTGAGGTTTCTGAAACGTGTTCAAATGATTCTCAAGCTCTGTCCAGACACAGGTGACTGTTTGGGCTGGTACACAACTCCACGCCCCTCTGGTGCAATTGTGTGGATTGCAGCTATGTTAGGTCACATCACCCTGACCCCTTACTGCTGAGTAAAGAGAATGGAACAGATCTAGGAGGTAATGTCTTGGGTCGGTGGTCTGTTTGAGGCTGGGCCTAATGATCAGTTCAGGGCGATACTTGTGTAACACAGTAATTTAAATACTTCTGGCTTTCTGGAAGCTGGCTTAGAGCAGAACTATGATTTCACCAAGTCATACACTCTCTTGGTTATTTTCCTCTCCTGGCTAAGACAAAATACCCAATGCCCAAAATTAAGGAAGGAAACTTTTATTTAGCTCACAGTTTGTGGAGGTTTTAGTCCATAATCAGCCGGCTCCAAGGTAGGGTGGCAGATGGCAGAGGGGCAACAGTCCAAGGTGACAGAACACAACAAAAGCAGCAAGAGCAAAAATGTGGGGGAGAGCAAGTCTCTTTTCCTCCCTTATATTACAAGTAGGCTACCACTGCCTAGGACTGGGGGAGCACTCACACCGTCTCCCTGCCCTCTTCTTGCACAGGATGAGGGTGTTTACAGAGTAAGGGCCCTGGCCCCCTGCTGAGTGGCTTCATTCAACTTCTAAACTCAAGTTGACACAATGTATCAACAATTACACATACTTTATCTGATGAAGAAATTCCTGCCCCTGAATTCTAAGGGACAGATGTCACATTGGAAGTTACAGACATAACTACAATAGACTATGTTTGCACAGAGCTTAAAGTTTATTTGAACACACATTTCAGAAACCCCAGAAAGTTTGTACGATTTTGGCCCTTGAACTACAGAATCACATTCATAATTTCAAATATGCATTTTAAACTTTTAGTTAAACAATTAAAATAAAATAGAAGAAAATACTTACAAGTTTTATATCTGATAAGTTTAATATCCAAAACATATGAACAACTCATTCAAGCCAACACCAAGGAAACAATTCAAGTAAGAAAAAGAAATAAAAGGTCGAAAGACTTGAATGCACATTTTTCCCAAGAAAGTACCATTAGCCAACAAACACAGGAACCAATGCTAAACATAATTTAATAAGGTCATTAGGAAAGTGCAAATCAGAACTACAGTGAGGTACCACTTCCTACTGTGATGGCCTAAGAGAAGCACACAAGCAACTAGAAGTGTTGACTAGGATCGGGGTGATCAGAACCTCCCTGCATTGCTAGCGCAAATGTAAAATGGTACAGTCACTGGGGAAAAGAGTTTGCTGGGTCCTCCACAGGCTAAACATAGAACTACACATGACTCCTCAACTCCATTGCTAGGTCTACACCTAAAATAATTGAAAGCCAGGAATCAAACACTGGTACCCATATGTCAATGTTCATGGCAGCATTACCTGGTAGGGACAAAAATGTTAACAACCCAAATGTTAATCAACAGATAAGCAGATAAACAAAATGTGGCAGGTAACATACAAAGGAATATTATTCAGCAATAGACTGGAATAATGTTTTGAAAAATGATGCAACACAGATGACCTTCAAAATGTGCCAAGTGAAGTAAGCCAGACACAAAAGGACAGATAGTGAAGGATTCCATTTATATCTAATATCTGGAATAGGTAAGTTCACAGAGACAGAAAGTAAAAGAGAGATCACCAGGTGATAAAAAATAGGGGTGATTTCTTAAGGGAGATTCTGTCTGCAGTGATGAAGAAGTTTTGGAAGTAGTAGAGATGGTTGTACAACATTGTGAGAGCTCCTACTCTCAACCGTGACTAAAATGGTAAATTTTAATATATTTTCCATAATAAAAATATAGTAAAAATATAAGAAAAAAAGGAAAGCTAAATAAGTATTTGTAAAATCAAAATTTTCCTGAAGTTCCTTCAATTCAATATCAGGGCCAGAACTCAAGACTGTATCTTTTAACTTTCAGGCCAGTGTTTAATCCATTAAAACACTAAATCCAGTGTCTCAGTGTCAATCACACGTTCACTGATTTGAGCAGATTGTCTGTCTTTCAGTTCCTCAAACATTTACAGAATGTCCCGTAAGTGTTCCATGATTGAAAACTGGTGGTGTAGGATGATAGAAGGGAGAAAATTCTACATGTGGGCGATGCCAGGTTCTCTGCTTGAAGACCATTTATGCCTGCAACAATTAATTTCTCCTTCAGTCACAGGAATCATTATCAGCCCCATTTATACCTGAGGATGGGAGGCTAAGTAGGGTTAGGTGAACTTGCTCTTGGTGCTGGTAGCAAAGAGCCGAAGTGGGAGTGGAGCCTCCTTGTGCTGGTTTCAAAGCCCTCATAGCTCCCCCACCCCCAGACATTTCTTCTTATTGTTAAGAACCAGGACAACTTCACAGCTTCAGAGGAGGAAAGAATCCCCTTGATGGTGGCTCTGAAGTTGGCGTACTATACATGTTCCAGGAGGAGGCAGAGATCAGATCTTGCTGGAACTCTTCTGCTGCTGGAGGACGGACCAGCGGGGCAAGCGCTGTCTGAAAGATTGACAATTTGATGGTGCCAGGAACTGCAGATTCAAAGGCAGCTGTAAACAGTGAGGAGAGTTGGCTGTCGTCAAAGGCAAGATCCAGTGCCCTCTGATTTCCTAGGCTGCCATATGGGGCAGCAGTGGGTTCTGCCAAGTGCTGGGCCCCAACTCTGGGTGTTTGTGAGTAGCTCATCCCTACACTTCTGCAAGCTCATGGCAAATCATCAAGAGGGCCCCAAGGGCCCTGAAGACCAGGCCGAGCCCAGAGGAGGCCCAACTTTGCTACTGCAGGCAGGAAGGCTAAGGTAAGCAGATGCAGGACAGGGCACCGAGGAAGAGAGGTAGCTCCAACTCATGCCAAGGGTGAGGGGTGAGCCTCTTGGATTCCGCCCAGCTGCTGCCCCAGATTTCTGCTCTCTGAGGCTTCCTTTCAGACTAAGGGGAAGAATTTCTGTTTTCTAGTACAAGCATACACAGCTCGGTTCTGCGTCCATAAGAGCTTTATTATCTCTGAATTTGGAGAATGAGTGTATTTCCAGAGCAGCAAGAGAAGACGGGAAGCGCAGGAAATGAGTAGTTCCCCCGGATTTTGCAGTCATTACAAAGCAGTGCGCTCTGCTTTCATTTACTCCCTCACATGAGATCTTAATGCCCCTCACAGTCTACTGCTCATTAATACTGCTAAGGAGCATTTGCAGCGTATTTAAAATCAGCTCTTTTTCTCTCCACTCATTCCCTGTGGTGCAGTCCGTTTCCAGGATGGAGCTGGATCAATAAACACGTTCTTTCAGTCTGTTGAGACTTTCTGTCTTCCAATTAGAAGAGAGGAACAAAACATGCTGCTTTATTATATAGAGACAGCAGTCAATTCTGGCTCAATGCAGAGTAGCAAATGCTGATTTTTAAGATGTTTGTGTAACAGAAACAACAAAGCATCCACTCGGAAAGCAATAGGATTTTTCTTAGCCAAACTCCACACACACAGGCTCTTTCAGCAGTCTGGGGAAGAGGGAAGCGAGCCATCCCTAGAGGACTGCAGTCTGCTGTTCTCTCGACCTGGGTGTGTGTGATCCAATGTGAAGCCGCAGCCCAGACATCTGTCAAACAGCCTTCCAGCTCAGAGATATTAAAACCCTGGGAGGCCCCACACAACCTGCATCCTTTGCCCATGGAGGCAAGGTGCAGAGACGCTCGACCAACACAACCAAGCCTGCATCACCACTGGGGGTGCTATTAGGGGCTTTTGCACTGAACACTGAGGTCCTGTGGGGCCTTCATGCTCCAACACCACCCTCACACCTTCTAATGACCCAGGAGGCAATGCCTTAGGCTCCCTGAGACTAAGAACTTTTCAACTAAAAATGTGGAGGTAAGTTAGGAAGAGTGCTTATGGCTCATGTCTAATATGAGTATATTACAAGGCAGAAAAGAGAAGGGAGGGAAAGGGAAGGGGCCAGGGAAAGAAAGAGTGGAAGGAGGAAAGAAAACATCCCTCCTCTGACAGGGAATAACTGGGTGCTTTCTTTACCATTCTACCACTTGTTAGTGCAGCAACCATCCGCTCATTTTTATTTTTTTGCTTTTTGATGGGAAGCAGTTTGAAAGTAAAACCTGATGAGATTCGACCATGATGTTCAAATAAGATGAATCTGAAGGTACTTTGTCACCAATGAAACACTAGACTACCTTGAGGCTGGTGTTGGAACAAAGATTTCATACACACACACACACACACACACACACACACACACACACACAAAGATTCCAAAAAGTTGTGAACAGCAGTGCATGCATTTTACAAATGCTCCTTCAAGAGAGGGCAAGACAGATTTAAGCCACACAACCCAGCAAGTGTCTCCTTAAATGGTTTCACAGATTCTCCCTTTCCCCCAAAGGCCCTTTCTACCCGGTGGCCCTGTTCAGCTTTCTCCCCTGCCTCCAAACACTTGAGCCCATACCACCAGGGTCTCTCATTTCCCTTCTTTTAAGCCTCATCCCTCCAAACGCCTACTGTGTTTCTCTCCAAGCAGATCGAGCCATTTGCTTGTGTAGAAGAGTCTATTTTTGCTTCTTTTAACTTCTTCAACAGAATTTCACACACACACACACACACACCCTGACCCTGATCTGTGTACCAGGAAACCAATGGTTGGGTGGTATCAACATGGTGGTGGTTGTGTCAACATGATATTCTCCTGAAAGTGGGGAGCACAGGACAGTTGTAACTGCATACTTTTTGTTGCTCCTGCCGTCACACCTTTAATGTTTGCTATCTAACAGAATTCGTTACTTATTATTTCATGATGAGTAAATCGGGGACATTTTGATCCAACTCTGTGATTGTTCACTCAGAACCTAGCATGTGTAAAGCACTACGAGGAGAGATGTGGCCTTAGAAACATAGGTCTCTCACTATGACATAGAAATCTAAGTTTCAGGCCTCACTCTGGACACTCTAGACTCAGATCTTGCTTACCTCCTAGGAGTCTTCGCCTTACTAAGTTGAAATGACCTAGCATTGTATGAAAACTGCTCAGTGGGTAAGGAAATGAGATAAAGGACAGCTGCTGAACTTACCTATACCCTTAGAAAGGGCAGAGCATGGAGTTGAACCCAGATGTCACACTCCAAAGCCCCGATGCCTCACTGGTGTTTTAACTATTGCTTCTGCTTATCTCTGCATATCCAGAGACAGTCCTGTATGTATCCCTGTATCCATGGCCTGGTACACCTTAGATGTGGTGGATTTAGCTTATGGAATGTGATTTGTTGTGCTGTTCTGGTCACTATTTAGTTCACTGAAATCTACAAAAGCCTCTCAAATCACCATATCTCACACCTTCCCTTTAGATTAAGCAAGGTGATAAAATGAACAGAATTCTTGTCCAGCTTCTCACACCAGCACCCCCAGTGTATCACAGCAAGCTTGTCTGCCAAGCCCAGGAAAGCCCTGGGGATCCTCTCCACGGGACTCTAGGGTGCCACTGCCAGTTGGATGAGACAGCAGCTGAGAAGATACCTACACTCCTGGAGCTAAGTCACTAACTCCCCCCCAAAATACAGGGACATCACCCAGTAAGAAAAATGCATGTTTCTCTGATTGGTGGCCACCTTGTAAGATTCCATCTTTCCCTTGAGTTCTGGGACCTCACAGTCTCTTGTTTCCCTCACTGAATCTGCCAGTGTCTCAGATTCCCTTGGTGGCTTCTCTTCCACATCCTTGTCTCTCAGTATTGGGACCTAAGTAGCCTGTGTTGGGCTTTTTCCTTTTTCTACACCTTTCTCTGTAGTGTTCTTTCTGAGTTTCACACTTCAAATAGCTGTATATTCATGGCTCTTAAGTCTATATCGCTAAATGCAAATTTATCTCTTAATCCAGGCTTAGAAAGTCCATGGGCATTGCAAATTTGATACAAGTTGAGCATCTCTAATCTGGAAATTGGAAACCCAAATAGCTCCAAAATCCAAAACTTTTGGAGTTTTAATATGACTCATACCATGAAACACTGCTTAATGCACAAAATTATTTTAAAATAGAGTATAAAATTACTTTAGGTTATGTGCATAAGGTATACATGAAACATGAGAATTTTGTTTAGACTTGGCGCCCATTCCTATGATATCTTATTATATACATAAAAATATTCCCTACTCTGAAACACTTCTACTCACAAGCATTTCAACAAGCAGCATCACCCTGTATCTTTAAGGGAGGACCTCTTGGTTTTCCTTCCCAATTCACTCCTCACTCATTTCATCAAATAGTACCATTATCTTTCCAGTTGTGCAAAACAAATCTCCCACTTTCCCTCAACCACCACATTTAATCGAGAAACAATTTCCACCGGTGCTTTATTCCATGACCTATTTCAAATCCATCTGCTATCTCCCATCTCTTCAACTTCCACTTTAGCTCCTCCCAGAAGCACTTTATGTGTATTCTATAATAGCATCCTGCCTGGTTTCCCTGTTAGAACTCTTGCCCCTCTCAGTGAACACACTGTATTCCTACCACACAGACCCTCCTGCCGAGTGATGGAGAAGCCAGACCTCATTTTGCCTGAGGGCCTTTGCACAGCCTGCCCCTCTGCCCGAAGCCATCTCTCCTGCATCTTCCTGATGCTCCCGGTCATCACTCACCTCAGTCTCAGTGTTGCCTTGGCTGAGAAGGGCTTCCTACCATTTGGCTATAACAAAGTCCCACTACGTGGGTGGCTTCAAGCAACAGAAATGTTCAGGTTCAACAGAAATGTTCGTGGTTCTGGAGGCCGGAGATCAGACTTAGATGTCAGCAGGGCCACACTTCTGCTGAGTGCTCCAGAGAGAACCCTCCATGTCTGCTTGGCTTCTGGGGCTCCTGCCAGCCTCTTGCTGAAGGCTATCTTATTCCACTCTCCACCTCCGTGCTCATACTGCTGTCTCTTCTTCTGTCCAAAACTACTTGTCCTCTCTTAAAGGCACACACATGATCACATTAGAGCTTACACGGGTAGTTCGGGATATACACTCTATCCACATCTGTTTTTGCCATATAAGGTAATATTCAGTTGCCATGGATTAGGAAGCTGAATATTACACATCTCCTGATGGATGCCTACGACCACAGCTAGCACCAAACCCTATTAGACTATGTTTCTTCCTATGCATACATACCTACAGTAAAGTTTCATTTATAAATTAGGAAGTGTGAGAGATTAACAATAAGTAATAACAAAATAGAACCATTACAGTACAGTAAAACAGAAGTTATTTGAAACCATGGAGCTTGAAACTGGCTAAGGGATCACTGCTTGTATTGTTTTGGAGGCCACCATTTAGCTATACCAGGCAAGATATGGCACTGGGTGTAACTCTGTTTAACACGTACTGCTCTCATTTATTTCTGCATCGATGTGTTAGTTAGATCCCTGTCTCTCTCCGCTGGAATAAAACCATCATGAGAGCAAAGACTTTTCCTGCTTTTAACAATTCTTCTCCTAATATGAAGAACAATGCCAAGCACAAAACGGGTACAGTACTGAAAACAATGTTTTCAAATGATTGAATTGAGGATTAAATTAAACCAATAGTTTTTAAGGTTATGTGTTTGTTTCATAAAGTCCTGAACTGAAATCTAGTGTAGGGCTAGATGGACAGACTGAGATTGGCCAGAGGCTAAGCTCAAGTTTAAAGCAGGGGTGCAGGCTGGGAGGCCTGGGGCTCACAGTAGGCACCAGTGACTTCTAATACACTCTAACACACTCAAATCTAGTTGCTCTGAAGAAGCAGGGCTCGGAGGAACCTGGAGACATGGGGCACTGAAGAGACAAAGTTTGAGAGGTGCAGGGGTACAGTCAATGCGGCGGTGTGCATGTGGTGACTTCAGGGAAGAGGTGCTATCGGGGGTGAAGAATGAAAGTTAACTCTGGCTGACTCTAGACTTGGTCATGGACTGTATTACGTGACCTATCCTTATTACCTGAAAATGCATGGCCAACTTCAGGGACTTATCTGATGTTCTGTTGTGGGTGAGAGAGGAGTTTGGAGAGGCTAGAGCTGTACAGAAGGGGCTGTGCAATCAAAGAGACTCAGGGTCCAAGCCAGTATCTGTGGCTTTTTGGGGGCTGCTTAACCTCTCTGAAATTCACTGGCATTGAGATTAGTGTGAGTTAACTCACATGAAGCACATATTGTACCATCTGTATGTAGCTATGGCTTACAACAAATTGCAGAGACCTTGGCATCTGCCTGTCCCGTGACTTGACTGCTCTAGGTTCCTCATACAACTGGAATCATGTAGGATTTTCCTTTCTTGTGACTGACTTCTTTGATGTTCCATAACGTTCTCATGGTTCACTCACGTAGCCGTGTGTCAGAATGTCCTTCCTTCAAGGCTGAACAATATTCCATTGTGTGTGTCTATACCACACTCATCTGTTATCTATCCATCTATGGATGGATACTTGGTTTGCTACTAAGTTTTGCCTATTGTGAATTATTATCATTACTATTTCTGTTCTCTTCATTTCCTGTTTATTCTGTAGGTAACAGGTCTGCTCAGTTATTCTTTATGCTAAAACTGGGACAAAAGTGTCCAGGGGTGTGGATTTCTCTACACATTATGAAGTATTTCAAATTGGCAGTTTAGAGATTTTACTTCAGGATCACAAAACCTGAATTTGAATCTCTATGCCATCCACAAGTTGTGTGGCTATGAATAAATTACTTAACCTCTTAAAATCTGCCCATATACGAGACAGCTAAGATAGTTACACTATTCGTTTCTTTTAGTTCGTTGAAAGGAAAAGTTTATGTTAATTTTGTTTGGACAAATTTTCATGTCTATATCTTTTACTCTGAGTAATTACTTTGAAGACAACCATATGCAGTGTATTAACCATTGTTACTTTCATAGTATCTTGTTTTGAAATTTTGTTTTATTTTCTTCTCTTTAACATAAAATTTTAAAATGAAGAAATAAAATTTTTATAAAATCATTTTTATTAAAAAGTATTCCTTCCTATAAAAATCTAGGATCCCAACAGGTTTGGCTGCAGACTGACAGAGCTCAGAGCCCAGGCCTGGCCCAGCAGGAATAGTCACTAACCCAGAGGGAGGAGACTAGCTTCCTTTCAGGCCTACCTGTACTCAGGCACCTTCCTGTCTGCCCTGGAAACATCTCATAGGCTACCCCCCGCCTTCCACCTTCTCCTCCTCATGAAATTAGCCCGTTGTTGCTTTCACGTTGCTGTTGACTCTCAAAGGTCCCCCAAGAAGATGTCCCTGGAGTAACCCTTCCGCATTACAGGAGCTCCAAATAAAACAGACTTGCCTTCTTACCAACTTCCGACCTTTGTCCTACTCCCTGAACTTTGTCCCCCTTCCTGGTTATATTTCACAGACGGAAAAACGTGACAATTATTTTTTACCACAAGTAAACGCGTGATAGAATGAAACCTTGGGAAAGCAAAACTGATTCCATTCTTGAAGTGGTGGTCTGGGCTCAGCCTGAGCAGCTCGTACTGTCCCGTCCCTCTCTTCCTGCCTCCTCTGGTCACCCCAGCAGCCCACCTCTGCGCCCCCAGCCTTGGCATTCTCTCAGGCCCTCATCTTCTAGGTGGGTGGGCCCTGCAGGAAAAGCACGAAGAGGAAAACCTCACGCCCCATGAGTGGAGAGCCTAAGGAAGTCCTCACCTGAAACTGCACAATTCATCCCGCGGGCTCAGCAAAAACGTGGCATTTGGAAAAATTACACCTCTGAGCTGCCAGGGTATTTTCAGAGAGCCAAGAACACTCGCTGGCTCAACTGGGACACATCTACAGAACAGCAAATATGCGCAGTGAGCTCGATGGCAAAGTGTTCTCATTCCTCAGGGGATGCCCAGCATTTCTGCCTACCTGAGGGTTCTTCTCTGTGGTTCTAGGCTAATTTCCATCTGTTTCCAAAGCCAAGAGTGTGGAGGGAGCCTGAGCCCCCGTCCACTCACTGCAGCTCACACTGCACCTCCCTTCCTGCAGAAAGCATCTATCATTCCTCACCTTCATGACTTGGTACGGCTTCAGCAAGGAACAGTGACCTTAGTTTGTTTCTGGTTTATCACATGGCTGAATATGTTTGTTTCTTTCCAAGTTTACATTCATGCTACATTTGGGGCTTTATAATATAGAATAAGATGATATACCTGAAGATTTTAATATGCAAAGCAGAAATTACAAAACAAGGAGTAGGAACTTCTAAGATTGTGTGTAGCTAGGAAACTTAAGCGCTCAGAAGCCATTCATTACCCCAGCCAGGTCGGCAGCCAGTTATTTCCTAAATGAGAGTTTAGATCTGCTGAGTACTTCATTGTGGCTGAGCTGCTTGTTTTAGCACTCGCAGGCACTGATGTTTTGATTCCTCAGACCAATCCTGTTCATGAGGAAACTGAGGAACTAGGAGGTAGAAAAATTTGCTCAAGTTTATAAGCGTGGCACACATCAGAGCGAAGACTAAATATGCAAATTCCAGAGTTTGTGCTGTTTCTGTCTTTATTCCCCAAACCAATCAGCAACTTTTAGGAACTCCCAACACTCTGACACTCACTTGCCTGTGGAGGGCCTCATCCCTCCCCTGGCATCCCTCCCTGGTATCCCTCCCTCACTGACTCCCACCAGCCCAGGTCCCAGCACTGGTCACTGTGCACATGTTCGCCTCTTCTTTGCTTCACTGCCCTAGGGGTTAACGTAACTGTGCCTCAGCATCTTGTGCACCATAAATGCTCAAAGTATTTCAGGGCTGGGTGAATGGAGCCAAGCCCTCATCTCCTAGTGGAGGCCAGGACATCCCAGACTGCACAGGGACTGTCTCTTGGGCCTCAGCATGTGCCATTCCTTCCTCCTAGGATTCTCCTTCCCTCTGCTGGCCCTGGTCTCTCGTCTCCACAGAGAACACTCACCTGATCATTTCATGTAAACAGCTTCCATTTCCTACCCTTGGTCAGTGCCCTTTCCTTACCTCACAGACCTCACCCTCTGCAGTCATACTATGTTGGTTTGGGGGATTATTTTGGAAGGGAACACAATATAATACAGGATATATAGTTTGTAAGATTATTTGTAATAGTCACCCAAAGAATGATATACAGAAAAGTGCAGGAAATCTATCCACACACTAAGGCCAAGGAAACCAGCTGAAGGCCTGGATCCCACAGAAATGTCTTACATGAGTCCAGCTGAATACCTAGAGCTCATAAGAATGCCTCTCACGAATCCAACTGGAGGCCTAGAGCCCGTGACAACTTCTCATGTAGGCCTATTTCACAGATCTGTGCTGGGAAGGACCAAAGTTCAGTGGTGGAATCTAGGAAATCTGTGTCAGCAGGATCTATGCTAGCAGGCTGAGAGATCTGCACTAGAGCCAGGAAGCAACACTCTGAAGAACCAGTGCTCCCCCAAAAGGTACCAGAGCCATCCTCAGCAACGGTGAGGTATAAGCTCCTCCAGTGATCAAGATGACAGCGTTCCTACCAGGGAAGACAATGTAGCAAGCTTCTCCATGAGACCAGCAGTGCACCATCTTCCCCTCCAGAGCCAGGAAGTGATGCTCAAAATGAGGACCAGAGCTCCCCCAAAGTGAACCATAGCCATCCTCAATGACAGCCAAATTTATCAGAAAAGCCAGATGATGAACTCCTTCAAAAAACCAACAGCTCCTTACAGCTTCCACCAGCATCCCAACAGCCTTTCTCTACTCCCAACAGCCCAACTTCTCCTTCTCCAGTTCTGCCTCTTATGCTGCTGGCAACAATCCCCAGGTGGGCCTTCCACACCCAGCACCATGCTTACTCAGTTCAGCTGGGGGTTTTAAATTGACCACCAGTTGTCAATCCACTACACATACTATATGCTTATATACGAATTTGCACCTTTTAGGTCTCCTTCACTGGAAATAAACTTGCTGAGAGCAGTGACTGCTTCTTATTTGCAGCCCATTTTGCACTCTAGACCATGATAGTCACATACACAAGGTCAAACGGCTAAGCAGGTCACACAGGTGTGTCTTAACCAGCTTCACTGAGAAACATTCATGCAAGAGAGCAGCAGCAGGTATGTGGATCCTCACTGTCCATTGAATTTTTGAGCAACACACAGGAATACAGCAATTTAGAGGTCAGACTGTAGAAAGAAAGGACTCTGGCCTGAAGGCTGTGCAGCTTTTAAGATGCTGTGATAATGAGATATAATAAGGAATATATATTCTGTCTCTGTCACCAGTTCCCAAAACAGAGGTACTAAAACCCTCTCAGAAGGATGAAAGGAGGAGGCCATGGGAACTCTTGATTTATAGCTGATAAATCAGACATCTGAGTAAGAATCTACTATTCAGTGTTGGCTTCTGAGCTAAGGGGCAGTCTTAGGAGATTGGAACCTCAACCTGTGAGATTTGACCCTGACTTTGGTAGACATTGTCAGAATTGAGCTAAATTATAAGATGTCCAGTTGGTGTCTGCTAGACATCCCCTTGATGTATGGAGGAAAACCCAAGGATTTTGGAGCACTTCAGGTTTTGGATTTTTGGATTAGGGTTGCTCAACTGGTTATGTTTGTGCTAATGTTCTTAAATTCTAAAATCTCATAAATCTAAAATACTTCTGGTCCCAAACATTTCAGGACCCTGCTTCCCACAATAGTTTATTTCACCCCACAACCAGCCTGGCCCTGAGGCCCTTGAGTTTCACACTCCAACAATATTTGCACCTGTTCTTAGAAGTTCAGTTCATGGAAGACTGGTCTCCAAATGCCAGCCACCACAGTGAAAAATGAGCTTTCTTCTGAATTCCTGGGTTCCGGCCTTTGTCTAGAGTTTAAGGCTACTGATCTCAGTGACTGCTAACCTTAGGCCTTATTCTTCACGTGAGCCCAATATGTTGGCTTTTGGATTGTTTCATACATAATAATCTCAGTTTCTCTAGATTCTAGGACCTTGAAATAAGGTCTTGCTTCAACACCTCTATTTATCCTCCTGTCACCTGATGTAAGGTTAGATTTCCACATTCTCAGAATCCTCTGGGAGTTATGCTGAAAAGTAGATCCCCAGGATTCAGACAAGATGTGGGATCTGGCTACTACTATAGTTTTAGTATGCATTGTCCCTTCCAAAAGTTCATCTCCATCGTGAGATACTAGAGACTGAAAGCTTAATCCCCCTATAGTATTTGAAGATAGGGCCTGTGAGAGGTCATTAGGACAAGATAAGATCATTAGGGTGGAGTATCTGCAATGGACTATGGGTGGCTTTAAGGAAGAGGGAGAGAACACAGACTCCCTTTCTCCCTTTATGGTGTCTTGCATGACTCTGAGATTCTGCTACCAAGATCACCACTATGTACAGGCCTTTGCCTGTGGGCCTCTAGAATCATAACCTGTTCTTTTTTTATAACACATCCAGTTCCTGATACTGTGTGTGTGATATCAGCAACAGGAAATCAATTAATATGCAGGGACCAGGAGGGTCATTTGGTTATTGTGCACATTTCTGCTGTGGAGGATACTAGAACTAAAGATTGAGGAAGGTGAAATGCCAGGGCTTCAAAGGAGGCTCATCAGAGACGCATAGATTGATTGCTTTCTGCCAGAGGGCCACAGCCTGGGAGCTGCTGCAGATGCATTTTTCCCCTGTCCACTCACTATTTTTGGAAAAATAAAAGGAAATTCAATTATAACAAGATTTATAAACCAGGAAGATGCATTAAGTCAGATTTACACTTCCCTTGAGACACATCCAATCACAGAAAAGCCCTGCACCTGCCCTTCTCCCTCAGAACAACCAGCTGCACTGTCTCGGCTACACACCCACACCCACTCCACTCCACTCCCCATAGCCCATCATCAGGCCTGGCATAAGGGGCCCCAGCCTGTCTTCTTGTGGCTCATGGATGTGCTGTTGTGACCCCTGTCTTCACTACAACTCAGCACCTTGGTTTCACCATGGCATCAGCTGTCTCGGGTGAGCTCTGTGTAACAGTGTCATCTGCCTGGCTAGTACTGACACAACCTACCACTTCCAGCTACATTCCAGAAAGAAGACAAGCATAATACTACTGCTCATATGTTCAGATGGATGAATATAGGTGTTTAGAAACCCAGAAATATTTGAGACTAGAGTTCCACCTCAAAAATTAGGATCACTTTTAAGATCATGGTGAGATGTCAGTCCCACAGGAGTTCTCTGAGGGCTGAGAAGTAGATTAACTCACATCCCTCAAGAGACATGGCAAATGGACTGAGAAACTGCTGAGTGATGGAAGGAGTCAGATCAAGTAAGTGACAGCCTGTCATCCAAAAATGAGTGGCTGTTAACAAGACATTCCTTCTTGGTGAGAGGGGAGAGTCATGCAAAGAACCTGGTGGTCACCAGAAAGTGTATGAAATAGCGCTGGTGGAGGGGCACCAACAGTTCTGTCTGCTTATACCGGTAGGATTCTTTGGGAACTGCAGTCAGGTACTATACAACAGCGTTTTAGTCAACGACAGGCCACATATATAACACTGGTCTCAAATAACTGTAACGCAGCTCAAAACTTCCAATCATCAGGAGGATCATAATTTCAAACCCAGCCTGGGCAACTTAGTGACTTAGTGAGATCCTGCCATGAAATGAAAATTGAAAAGGCTTTGGGATGTAGTTCAGGGCAAAACCCCTAAATTCAAGCTGTGGTGACATCTAATGCAGTGATGCAGATGAAAATAGACCTACTGCTTTCCCAGACATATAAAAATACAGCGCATAGTAATTACACATAGCACCTAATATTTGATAATGATAACAAATGACTATGGCTATGTATTCACTATACTATGCTTTAATAATTATTTTAGAGCATAGCACTTGTTGCAGCTTGCATCTAGATGTCCCTCCAAAGCCTCATACGAGCATAGATGGGGTTTTGCGCAGGTGGCTGGGGTTAGAATGTGTGATACTGGGATTAAGGGTATGTGATTACTAAATTAGTCCACTGATTGTTTAGGCATAGTTCTGAGTGTGGGTAATGGGAAGGCCTGCCCTGAATGTGAGTGCTACCTGCCCTAAGGGCATATAGCCTGGACAAAACATAAGGGACAGAGAGAGGGCTGCTGCTTTTCCTTGCTGCTTGCTGCTTCTGCTGCCTTCTGCCTGCCATAGACTGTTTCTCATGTGCGATGATCCTCCACCACACCACCCTGCCTTGGAGCCAGGTGATTATGGATTGAAACCTCTACAAACTGTGAGCCAAAATAAACCTTCCCTCCTTCATCTTTAGGTGTTGAGTATTTTGTCTCAGCAACAAGAAAAGTAACTAAGACAGTATCCCTTCTACTCATATTTATACAACAATACTTACTGTACAGCAGTATGCTGGGTGGTGCCAACTGCAGCCTCACACATCTCATGTTTTACCTTGTTGCCATTGCATCAGGAGGCCTACTTGCATGCTTGAGTTGTACCATCAGGGTTGGTTTGAGTATGGTCTATGTTAATTGTCCAAGGAGGAAATGAACTGAGGATACGTTTCTTAGAATGCATCCCTGATGGTAAGCAACATGTGCCTATTTGGATATTGAGTCTAAGCTATGATAGCATTTGGGGACTGAGAAATTTCTCTGTCATAGATTCTACTTGGGAATCTGAGGTTCAGAAGGAAATCTACCATCTGTTTGGACAGCAGTACTGAGAACAATTTTCAGGAAAAAAGAAAAATTCTATATATGAACAGATATCAGTCACTTGGGGACCTCATTGCAATGCAAATTATGATCCACTAGACCCAAGTTGTGCCTGAGATGACATATTTTTAGTGAGCTTTGGTGATGCCCAGGCTGCTGGTCAGAGGGCTACATGTAACTAGAAGTGCAGTGGAGATTCAGGTTGAATCCAGTTAACTTAGAGGTAACATTAAAGCCCACCCTCTGGGTCAGGCTGGTCAAGTTCTTAAGGAGAAGAGCCTTATTTCAGGAATACTAAACTTAAGCTTCACTCATGACACTTAAAAAAAAAAAACCCTCTCCTCTTCAAATGCACTTTAGATGATCCACCAAAAATTTTTCAAAAGTTACTATTATCCTACAGTTATTTTCCATAAAAATCACAGACAGTATTTCTTAATGACCACACTTAAGAAAAGTTCTCATAAGGAGAGTTTCAAGGGGCAGATGAGAACCAGGGGGGATGAAAATGGTTTTACCCAACATAATTTCTCCTCATTCCCTACCATATGGTCTTACAAGATTCCAAACTTGATGTAGCTGTGTTCAGGCAAAATGCTGAAAGCTCTGCCCATTTCAGCCAGAAACTAAAGGAAAGGTCTTTTGGGAGAACATTTCTTCACACCAGAAAACACAGAACTGGGACAGCTCAGCTGGCCAATTGGGGATCACACTGTTCACAGATTAAACTTTTCTTCTCAAGTTTTACATGTGATTATTAGCCCTTGTGCCCCTAAGCGATAAACAAACAGAGCTATGAGGTCATCTGTGCCCTGTTCTCCCTGAAGTGAGTCGGCTCAGGCACACGTGACTGAATCTGGCTCCCACTCAGGTTCATTTGCCTAGCTAGTTGGGAGTCTCTCTGACTCCCCTCCTCAGGCCCACAAATGTACTGCCTGCTAGGCATCAGGATCTCAAGAAATAATACATCCAGGACAGGGTTTCTCAGCTTTGGCACTCAGGATAATTTGGGTTGATCATTCTTTGTTGATAATCTTTTACTGCTACCTACCACGTGCGAATTGCAGCACTCTCCCAACATCTCATGAAATTAATAGTATCTTCAAAAGTGGACAGATGTCCATGAGGTAGGGGAAAATTTTCCTTGATTGAGAAGACTTGGTCTAGAGTTGAACTGTGGGGATTCAGGTTCTAGCTTTCTGACTTTCTAGCTTTGAGGACTGGGTTACATTACTTACAGCACAGACATCAGTTCTTCACCCACAGAAAGATGAGCTGACATAACTCCCTTGAAAAGTCACTCACTGAGAGGATTACCTGGAACGATGCAGGCAGAGCTCTGAGAATAGTGTCCCAACAGCAAATGCCAGAAAGGCGTCTACTGTAGCACCTGCTCATCATTGTCACCAAACCTGGTGAAGACGTATCACTCAAGCTGCGAACCTTGTGGGCTAGTGTATAAGTGTTACAGGTCTCAACAAGTAAGTGCCTAAGTTCTCTGTCCCTATTTTCTAATAGCCAGAGGAATAATTGGCTTGGGAAATTATTTGCCCTCGAGTTCAGAAAGACAGTGGAAAAGAAAATAGGGAAGAGTGTAAGCAGCATCCCTAAGGACTCCATACATGAGAGGGTCTTTTCCTGCCTAACGATCTAAAATGCTGTATTCACCTTCCCTAGAATGGGGAACCAATCGACTCTCCTGCACAAGCTGATGCTAACTTCACTCCTTCCAGTCCTCTGGCTCCAAAGCCTGTTTGCTCTTGTCTCTGTCTCTTTCTATGTCTTCCACTTTTACACACACGTGTGTGCATGTGTGTGCGCGCGTGCTTAAGGTCAGCAGCAAGAGAAAATGAGCAAGGCATTTACTTTGCTTTGGAAATCTACCACTGATCTATGCAACCAAGAGTTTGTTAGTTTCAGCACCCTGAATGGGAAAAGGCACCCGAAATCATTTATTTGTTTTTCATAATTCTTTTTCATTCTACCTCGAGTGCTGGTGGAGGACAGCAGACATGAGGCACTGGTTCGTAGAATAGTCTTGTGTCTGGAAGATTCTCATGGGGTCAGCATCCATGTTCTCATCCCCCTCCCTAGAAGGAGCAATGTAATTGGCACTGCTGTGTTCCACAAAGGCCTGGATTTCCCAAATCCCTCGAGCAGCCGGGAGCAAGGCCGGTTGAGTGTGCAGCGCTCTACACCTCTCACTGCTCAGTGCTGGGACCCAGGGGTGAGAGATGAGCTGCAAACACCACCTGGGTAGCATTTTCATCCAAAAAAGAGACAGAAGGCCGGGGGATCTCAAGGGAGCCTGAGAAAATCAACACATTTCTCGGTGTGTTTTCTAAATGGGCAAAAGAAAAAGAAAAAACGGTTTAGGGAAGATAATGACCTGGGAACCCTGTCAGCAAACAAGAGGCCACCAGGCTGCAGTTGCAGGGGGAGGTTAGGCAAATTCTTATACATAACAAACCAGCAATTTAAATGACTCCTAGACAGTCTCAGTGGCATCATTTGAAGTACCACCTTGAATTTATTTTGCAGCAGTTGCTATGCCAACAGGAAAACTATTCTAAAGGGTAAATGGACACTCAGTCCTCAAGCTGCCTTGCACCTGATACTTCAACCTTGCTGGTTTCTCACTACTTCCTGGTTTGCCTTTCCTCCCCTTCTCTCCCAGCAGCCTTATCTGTGGGATGAAATCTTTCATGTGCTAAGTCCTTCTTCCTCTTTTGAACATTCTGTTCATACCCCTTGCCAGGCCTCAGGCTGACTCTCAGCCAGACCATGAATCCCTGGTTCCTAGCATGTCGAGGGGTGCTTTTAGCCAATCCCTGAGTCTAATCCATTATCTGAAATACAGAAGGCAGCATGCAAACATACCTCATACATCATGCCTACTGCACAGCAGGGATTCCAGGCTGTTTTTGCTTAGTTTTTTAAAGCAACACATAAAGTACCAAAGACAATGTCTCTCACCAGAGTAGCTGCTTAACAAATGTTCACTGAATGGACGAATACAGAAGTAAATAAATGGGCTGGGGATATAGCTCAGTGGAATAAGCGCTTGCCTAGCAAGCGCAGGGTCCTGAGTTCGATCCCCAGTACCGCAAAAAAAAAAAAAAAAAAAAAGAAGTAAATAAATAATAAATAAATGAATAAAGTCAGATGAATGGAATTCCCACAATAATTCCCTCTTTCCTCATGGCTACAATTTGCTTACTGAAGACCAGGCACTGTTTTACAACAGAACTGTTACACAAGTCACAGTTACCAATTACCCACTGTCAGCTACCTACCAGGTCTGGTCTAAGGGCTCTGCTTGTGTTCTTTCCCACAAAAGCCAACACGGTTAGCTGTGGGGGGAAATGAGACCCAGGAAGGGAAAAATAATCACCACTGACACCATCACCACCGCTGCCACAGCTGACTACCTGCATGAAGCAGAAGGGGCAGAGGCAGGCGGAGAGCACTGTCTTGTCTCCAGGATTTTCCACACCCTGGGCACGCAGCTAGGCACCCCAGCTCCAGAATGGGGCTTGAGAAATAGCCCTAGCCTGGCCTTGTGCCTTCACCATAACACTGGGCAAGTGGCCTTAGCTCTCTCCAGCTCAGGTTCCACAAGTATAAACTGATGACCTGCTTCTTGGAGGTGGGCTTGGGAGGACAAAGGCTGTCACATGCTCAGGGCACTTACTCTGTGCCTGGCACTGAGAGAGCAGCTGCTGAGCAGGAAAACAGCCATTACTAGTGATATTACTAGGTACGTGCACAAAACAGAACTCACCCTCCGTGCTTGGAACTGTAGCCCATGCAAGGACAGAATTGCTTCTATATTTTCATGATTCCAAACAACACACAGCCATGTGGACATTCAGATGATGGGTTCTCTTGTTCCCAGTGTCCCTCCCACTCTATGTGGGAAGAAAGCACTGCTGTCGCTGCACACGCTGAGTTACACATCGCATAGTATGCATTTTTCTTTTGATTTGTTCTTATTTTTCTTTATTTCCTATGATGGGGGGACAGAAGGTTCTCTTTCCTATCATCAGCAGACCTCAATTCTGTCTTGCTCCATCTGAGCTTCTCTTTGCATCACAGATGCGTATCAGCCTTACTTGTGACTTTTCCCTTAATTAGCACCCTAATTTGAAAGCAGAAGGAAGGAAATGAACACCGTAAGTGATGAGAGGGAAGAAATGGCAAGGGAAAGAGAACCAGGGTTGTTAAATGACCTCTCGGTTTCTGCCGGTTGGGCCTGAGGTGTTTGTGAACTGGAGCCAGCTCGGGAGTTTGGAGAAGGGGACTTTTAGGACCATAAAGCAATGAAGAAAGCAAATCTCAGATTTCAAGACCTCACTGACAAAAGTCTTTGATGATCCGCTGAACAAACAATAGCGCCAGATAACTCTTAGAAGCTCACTCTGGACCCACCCCAGGTCTACCAGCATAGAGCAGGCAGAGCCACAGGGTTGGGACTGGGGACTCTCATGTAGAGAAGACTAAATGGAACTGCGTTGTCTGTGAGGGCCTCTGGACCTGAGGTGTCTCCTGCTTGAATTCTACCTCATCATCCATCTCCTTGCAAAAGCACTGAGAGGAAGGAGAAGCAATGACTTCTTCAGGGAAGATCTAGGAGACAAGTGTAAGAAGTAACATAAGAAATGAGAGTCTCAGCCGCAGAGCAGGTGAGGCCACCTAGAATCAGCTGTGATGAGAGTACAGCTTGTTGGAGCCAATCTTGTGACTCTGAAACTTCCCGTGCTAGTGATGACACCTGCAAACCCGATCACATAAGACTTTGTAACACAGTCAATTCCAGAGGTCATTCTGTGGACTGGCCATGTGAATTTCCTCATACCCAGCATGGCACAGTACACAGTAGGAAATCAGTAAATACTGTCTGGAATATGTTTTTGAAGTAGGAGGCTTTATCTCCAAATAAATTGTTGGAGCCCATATAGTTGAGATGGTGTCAGAATGAAGAGACCAGGAAGAATCAGAAATGTCAGCATTGAAATTCCCTTTTCACTGCTTGCTAATTACACCTCAATCTTTCCATCTATAAAACTGGTTCTAACTGTAGGAGCTATTTCACAGAGATGAGTGAAGATTGAAATGTGAATAAAGCACACTGTATCATACCTGTTATGCAGCACTGTTAAAGAATTGTGGTGATACCAAGAAAAAAAAAATAAGATGTAGGAATATCTGTTGCTTGACTGGAATAAAACATTAAGTGTTTGCTAAGTAGAAAATGAGTCCAGTTTTCCATCTGGATGAGGAAGTCAGTCATTTTCTTTCAGAAAGACAGATTTAGGGTTGATATGATGGAAAAACACATGCAATAAATCTCCATCTGGTGAGTACATTCAGAATCTGCTGGTAAATGTTCAGCAACTAGCTCTCCAAAAATGGAGAGAAACAAATACATAGATACAAACATGCATAGAAACAAATATAAGTTTTTAATAGATTTTACTGATACAAAGGACATGCAGCTTGTAACTTACAAATAATAAAATGTACGACATCCTTTAATCATCGCGGGAGGCTGTTACACTCCTGCGTTTGTAGCCATTGAACCAGACTTAACACATACTTCCAGCAGAACGGCTACAAATGCAAGATATTTTTACCCATAACCCACATTTTTAAGTGCTTTACAATGAATCAAGTCCCAATCCTTAGGCTTTGTCAATTTCCTGATGTCAGTACCGCTCCCATAGCCAGTTTGGGGCTACTGAAAGAATGCCAGGGAATTGTGGCATTGAGAAGAGATGCATAGTGGTGCCTCACTGTCTCGTATTTTACTATGCAGATAAATGCACTCAAGTCATTTCCAAGGGTACTTACAAGGTAACAGGTGTTGAGTCTTTTGGGCCCTTGTTTATAATTTAGTTATAAGTTTAATTTTGAAGTGAAGCTGTATTGAACAGTAGGCTTATTGCATTCTTTAAAATTTAGGCATTAGTTGTGCCAGTAAGGCTAGCTGTAGCACACTGCCTTTGACCTACCGCTCTTCTGTTGCTGTGGCAAGGAAACTTTTGGTCTGTTGTTTCCTCTTTGAGTGGTCTCATCATGCATGAGATCCACCCACACTTCTCCTCCCATCCCTGTGTGTTGGGACCCCCTTGACATCTTTCTAGTCAACACTTTTGTGCCCCTCCCCATTCCATCAGATCACTGCAGGACCCTGCGTGTTTTTTTGTCTCCTCCTCTTTCTCTGCTGTCAGTCTACATTTCCTTCCTGGATTTATTCTTCCCAACTGCTCCTTTAGCCCAGCTTCCTACTGCAAAACCTTCCACATTCCTTTAATTGTTTCCAAGAGAGAGTTCATTCACCATGGAGGTTTTATAAAGGAATATTGGTGATCGTTTGCAGGAAAATGGAAAAATACCTAATGCCATAGAACTTACTACATGGTTAAAAATGATTAATACAATAAAGTTTAGGTTATGCATACATATATTACTACAATCTTTACAATGCCTTAGAAAGACAGTTAAGGACCTAAACATTCTGCCTTTTTAGAACTTATTAAACTTATCTTTCATTTCTACAACTGCAGTTATTAAGTTATTCTCCCTGCCTCAGACTAAATGTTTGCACCTCCACCTCCAAATTCCTTGGTTAAACCTACTTACCAGTGTGATGGTATCAGGAGGTTGGGATTTGATTATGAGAGTGGAACCCTCATGAATGCAATTAGCAGTGCCCGTGTGGTTAAGCTTGATTGTGTCCGCTTGATTCTCTTGGGAGCCACCGAGGGCATTAGCAGAGTACACTTCTAGGTGTGGGTGGGTACTGGAGGTGTGACCTTGGGTATATATATGGCCCCTTTTCTACCCTGCCGTGCTTCCTGGCCCCCATGAATTAAGCAGCTTTGCTCCACCACACATTTCTATAATGTTTCTGCCTTGGGGGTCAGCTTCCCATGGACTGAATCACCAGAAACCATGAACCAAATCAAACTCTTTCTCTTTTAAGTTGTGAGTATTGGCTATTGTGTCTGAGTGACAGCAAAATGAATAGAGTGCCCTTGTCAGACAGGACTTGGGAGCTGCCTGGACATGGAGCCATGTAAGGACACAGCAAGAAGATGCCATCTGTGAATTGGGAAGTAGGTCTTCCTCACATACCAAATCTGCTGGTACTTTGATTTTGCACTTCCCAGACTCTAGAACTATGAAAGACTGAATTTCTGTTTTTTATAAGCCACACAATCTGTGATGGCTACAGCAACTAGAACAAACTAAAACACTTAACACCCCAGTATGCCAGGCACTGTGTTGAAGCGTTGACATTAATCTTCAGTGTGATCTTAGACAGGAAGTACTATTATTGCCCCCATCCTACTGATATTAAAATGAGAGTTGAATGTTTTGTTGAGGATCACACATCCCAAAATATAGATTTGATGTTTGTATTTCAAGCCGTGCAAATGTAACAACTCTGAATCCAACATCTCTCTGTAACCTCTTCCATCTAGGGCCAGGACCAAGGTGATATGAGTGAGGAATTCTCTTTAGATACAAAAGTTAAGGGAGTAAACAAGACCAATGATATTTTATGGCAGTAGCTTAATGAATTAAAATCAGTACAAAAATCTAACAATGAACAAAATACAAATTTTTAACAAGACATTATCTAGCAACATAGTTTCCTCTTACTGTCATTTATTTCACCCAGTGCTGGTTGTGGTTCCTTTAAAATCTTATTTATTAAAGTAGGTGATGGCCAGGGCTTTTAGTTTGCCACTTTGAGTTTTAAATGTTGTTTCAAAAATTTTATTTATTTTAAATTAATAGTTCTAATTGATGGACCATAACTGTATTAGAGTTATAGAATAAATCTGATTTTTCTATATGAACATAATGTGGAATAACTAAATCAAGCTAATTAACTTATTCTTAACATTAATTTAAAATCCCACCTATCTTAATCACTGAGTTTCTTGGAATCCCCTTAAATTTTGTACCCAAGGGACATACATCATTTGCGTCACCCTGGTCTGGACCTACAGCCCTGTCACACTGACAGAGGGACACAAATCAGCATCTCTTTCTTCACCTGCTGGCTGCACTAGTCCTCAACATCTTTAGGCATTAATATTGATCTTCATTCTGATCACAGGGATATATGGCTATTGCAGGCCATGGGATTTTTTTAAATGAGGAAAATTCATGAGCTATTTCATTATTGTTATTAAAATAGAACATTTCTAAAACTCAAATTGTGTTTCCACAGATTGGAAACTATTTAGCTGCCTGGATAATTTATGTCAATAAGAAAGGACCAAATTTCTGTTTTAGCCTAAGTTTTCGTAAGAAATTTCATAGCTTATTCCCCACTTAGATACTCTGAAAACATGAGGCTAGAAGTGATTTGATCTTACTTATTGCAGAAAACACAATCAATGGCTTGGAGGACTGATCAAAGTAGGGGAAGAAACAGCTGTCCTCATTTAATCTTTTGAATTTTTGAGATGACCTGGAGCTGGTTTGTAGAATTAACTGTCTGCTGGTTTATCCTGTGGGAAAAATGAGATCCTTATGAGAAACTGCTTTTTTGTATTTTGAGATGGTCAAACATTTAGAGTGTTCCTGCAAAAAAAAAAAAATTCTAGAATTCAAAACAGCTAATTAAATAAAATGAGCGCATAAATTTGTTTCTTTACCAAAAAGTCCAGAGCAGTAATCAAAGCATTAAATTAGTCCTGGGCTCGGTCCTGGAGTAGACCATTTTCCTGAGTTATGGCCAGGCAAGGCTCAGTGATGCTCACGCAGTACACACTAAGAAAAGGAGTTTGAGGCAGCCCAGTGGGCTGAACTGACTCAAGAGATCCTGTTGAAAACATGCACACACACAAATAAATAAATAAAAAGAAAAAGCTTAAAAATAACAGGATAAAGTAATGCATACCTATAGTTTGTAAGTAAGAGGTGATGTCCAGCTGCTTAGAAACAAAGTGGGCCCCAGAATATGAATGGACCTGGTGCCATAGTGACATCTTGGACAGTGAAAAGCTGAGACTGGAACTGAGCCTCCTACAAAATTCCTGGAGTCTCTAAATACTCTTTGTATGACAGGAAGATTAGAAAAATGTATCTGTCCAGAGTTGCATCTTATAAAACTATAATCTATCTGGAGCAGTAGATGGAAAAGTAGCTATGCACATGCACAATAACAAAATACCCACAGCCACGACGACCAGGAATCTAGTCCAAGTTAACACACAGTCTGGGAGCCCAAGGTGAGATATGAACATAAAAATGAGTAGAGGAAAGTACAGAGAATCAAATGTCTAGCTGTACCATAGGGATACTTCTATACTCCAGAATAGAAAGGACTTGCAGACAATAAAATCACTACCCCAAGGATATGTCCATTTATTTTCAGTGAGAGGATTTGTACCAAAAAGCAAAGAACAAAGGAGAATTGGCTGATATAACCAATATGATGATTTGCATCTTTAAGAACTAGAAATAATAATCTGAATTGAAATTGTAAAAGTTGTATTTAAAACCAAAGGCGTTATAGATATCCATAAGGAAGTCATAGATAGCCTAGTGAAGGAAGAGAACATTGTTATTAAAAGATTGTGAGGATTTAAAAGGGAAACAAACTAGTGGCAAGGCAACGTGTAAAAATCACTAAATTTAAGGTCTTAGTCAGTAGGTTGAATGATAAACGACATACATTTGAAAAAAGATCCTGCTAAGTGAGTTTACGAGACCACTCAGAGTGCAGTAGAGATAAAAAGACAAGCGCAGGGACAGATGAAACAATCCATATCTACCTTCACAGACGCTCCAGGAGAGAAATCTAGAGGAAGGCAATTTCCAGACAGATGAAACTGAGCATATTCTAGACCTGAAGAGACATAAACACTCAGGTTGAGAGTATACTTCAAGTTAATCCAATTTGGATAAATAAAAATTTTGCTGAGTTTTTTAATTATTGGAAGAAAATCTTTTTTTCAGTGAAGCCAGAGCTTAAGATTGGAGCCAAGATTGGAGTCTAAGCAGGGGCCATCTTCAGAGCCTGTAATTGTCCAGTAGGTCAGGGCCCTCGAGGAAGAAGGATCAGCCACAACCAAAGTTTTTAAATAGGCCAAGACATCCAGGCCAGATAAATCTGCCTGGTGGTACTGGGGACTGAACTTGCTCAGTTGTCCAGATTGGCCTAGAATGTGCAATCCTCCTGCCTCTGCCTCCCTAGTAGCTGGTATTAGAGGTACACATCACTGTACCTGGCAAACGGAGATGATGTTAATGTCAACACCAAACTGCTTTTCAGGACAGCGGCTTTGTGGAATGCAAAGGTGGTTTGTAAATATCAGTAACATTAACTTACCATGCTTAGCAATAATAATTATTAATACATACAGTGCTAAATGTTCCCTCAGCATTTTCCCATTTAATTTTTACAATCATCTATTATGACAAATGTGGGTATGTGGACACATTTACATTTAAATACAAATTTTAAAGATAGATGAGCAAACAGAGACTTAGAAAACTGAAGTATTTTGCCCAAGGTCTTGAGTGAAACAGGGACTCAGATCAGATCTGCATGGCAATTTAGCTCTTACAGAACACAAAATATAAAGGAATGTAGATTAATGCAACCAAAGTAGGCAACATGGTGCACTGGAGACATGCACCTCTGAGAACTCTCTTGGGCTAACTTTAATCTGAATCAAGCAGGCTACTTGGCCAAGGGCAGCCTTCCCATTGGCCACTGAATCTTGCACCTGAGGGGCAAAGCAAGCCTGTGGGAGCCCGCACAGAACTCTTTCAAAGGACAGAAAAAAGGAGTTACACAGCCAGGATTGCTACACTGGAGGTGGAAAACACATTAACAATCTCATCTTGGAGGTTCATAAATATTGTTTAGTGGTGAAAGGGAAAGACAGCCTGTTTATTTTGGGCATGGAGCACATTACACTCATTTTTTAAAATGTCAGGCATATGCATGTAAAATGTGCCTGTTTTCCAGCAATATGCTTTTTCCATAAAATGTGGAATTAAAACTAAATTGCTAATGGAAGCATGAGCAAATGAATCAGAAAGAAAGTCAAAGGAAAATACTAACATTGGCTGAAGCTGAGCCCATCTTACAGGCTCTTTCCAGAAGACTCCAACAACTTAACACAAGCCAATGCAGGCAGCACTAGGCACTACTTTTTCAATATGCTCTCTCCAAATGTGCAGTAAGCACTATTTTGAAGTCAGTGCTTTTAGCAAGCCTTCTATTTTTTACTGCAAAGAAACCCAATTTATTTTTTTGTTCAAAGTAAAAGTAGAATCACAGACATCTCTGGAGGAACTGATGAAAACATTGGCAGAACTTTCAAATAAAAGAGATCAAACCGTTTACCAAGAAAAAAATATATATTCCATATTATTTCCTCTCATAGACATTTGCAAAACAGAGAGTGGGAGCTGGGTGATGTAGGGAGGGATTTGACTCTTTTTCTTACAGTGGAGAAACCTTTAATAAAGCAATTCAGCATTTTAATCATTGTACCAGGTCATCTGAAAAAAGTATTTAACTTGCACATCATTCTGTTATGCTTGTCCGTGTGCTGACAGAAACAGATTTCTGGCCCTCAAAAAAATAAATAAATAAAAAGGAGGAGGAGGAGGAAAAGAAGAAGAGAAATAAAATGAAAAGAAAAGAAAAAACTAATACATTCAAGGCCAGCTTCCACTTGCTCTTTTTTGGGGTAACACCATCAATTTTGAAAACTTTCTTTTTGTGTGAGGTACCCAGAGGCTTGGGTGAAGATTATAGTTTAAACTCCAGTGAAAGTAACTGAATTACTTTATCCTTACATTTCTGGCCAATACTGCAGTCTCTGAATACAGGCTTGTTATGGAAAATTCTGCTTTTTTCTGTTATTTCCAGACTCAGCTGCATGCTCAGACATAAGCACAACAAATCGCTGTCTTAGAGGTAAAAGGAAACAGAAAAGAATTAAAATGCTAATCTTTAGTTTTTTAACTTAAATTCCTGTAATAAATGTCATGGGCTGCCCCCAATTACCATGATCCAGTTTTTCTCAGTTCACCATGACCTCTGCCTCCTTGTCAAGCACAGTTTTTGCTTGCACGTAATGTTCAGAAGGCTTTTTCACTGCTAGTATCTGCTTGTATATAGGCTAGAGAGAAAGGAGATGAAATATTCCTTTAGAACCCAAAGCTAGTGTATTCCTGTTGTTCTTTTCTAATGTCTTTTCACATGGAAGAGACAGACAAAAATAAAGCAGAGCTTGGTTCTACACTATGGGGGCAACCAGCCTAAGATCACCTAAAAGCCACCATGCTTGAACAGTTCATATCCCAAATCCTGACACTTATGACTTAACTCTCAGTCCTGCTCTCATGGCAGACATCATTAATCAACCACTGCACTGTTTTCCAAAGAGTACAGATTGGGCCTCTGATTCTCTTCTACAGAGCTGTCCAAGCAACTCCTCCCAGTAAGATTTACAGCTCTCTTGCCAGTTTTGACTTAATCAATTTCCTTTTCTGTGATCTTCACATTTGAAAAAATCAAGCTATAGTGGTGAAAAGATCTTGAATGGAAAGATGAAATGAGCAGGTCTTTGTTTCTAATCTGCCATCAGCAAACTATTTTCCTCTGGCCAAATCACTTGCCCTCTTTAAACTTCAGTTTCCTAGTTTGGGACATGCTGTTTGATCAGGAGATGTCAATCATGACTCAAAAACCCATAGTAATTCCAAGAGAGCCTTGGACCCATAGCAGTCAAAATAAGGTTGAAATATTAAATGAATGACAGAGTGACTAATTTTCCAAAGTAGGTAAATGCTATTGTGATGAAAGAAATATAAACTTATGTAAAATAATTGTTAAATGTAAAGCATTTTTACCACTACAGATTTCTTGATCAACAGACACATACACTAATGATGATTTTTTTCATCACTTCAAGTCTTGACACAGCCATCTAATAGCAGCATAAGAAGAGCTGCCTCAAGAGATTTTGTACAGATCGAGCAAGACACTACAGGAAAGAACTGATTCAGGGCCCTTTTGACCAGTGGCAAGTGATCTATAAGGCACGGGAGGGGCAGAGGGGCTTCCCAGGTGATGGGAAGAGGAGGAGGAGGAAGATCTTCAGTGGGGCACAGGCCCTGCTCTTGCCCTTAGTCAGGAGACCACTTCTTTAAATGTTAGCATTTAGGTGGTTAGGCGGTGCAGCTTGAAATAGTCGTAAGCCCCAGGTAATGGTACTGCAAAACTCCCACTGTTTTCCTAACTCTGCCAGGGTTTTAACTCCCCTGCCCTATGGGTTGCTCCATTTTTAGTTATTTTCCGTATTCTTGGGTGACTCAAATAAAATTTTAATCTAATTCTACAGAAGTTGTGGATTTGGCATTTTTCTTCCAGCCCTC
The DNA here is from genome assembly GCA_004027595.1 of Dinomys branickii. Classification (NCBI taxonomy): domain Eukaryota; kingdom Metazoa; phylum Chordata; class Mammalia; order Rodentia; family Dinomyidae; genus Dinomys; species Dinomys branickii. The sequence continues at coordinate 163,645 of PVLD010002062.1, forward strand.
ATCTCATGAAAAGGAAGCAGACAGATGATATCATTCCCATGACACGAGATTCCTAGTCTGTGGTTAGAGAGCTTTCCTGTTTTAAAAGGTTGGGAACCAATGGGGCAAACAGAAGTTTCCTTCTAGTCCTAAGACTTGATGGATTTTAGTGTTAAACACAACCTTTATATAAAAGGCAATTTTTAAGAAATTGGTCTAAAAACAGAAATGCCTAAATGCTAAAGGAGATGGTTCTTTTTCATCTCTCATATCATCAGCCTTCTGTGACCAGGAAACAATTGTGAGCTTGCAAAGCCTAAGCAGCTCGAGTGTCCCATCCCCAACATTCCAACCAAGCCAGCATCCATCAGTTTTTTTTTTCAGCCCAGAATCCTAGGAATGATCTTTGTTTTCTTTCATTTTCTTCTTGCAATCAAATCCAAACCATCAGTCAGTTATCAGCACCCCTAAAGCACCTCTAGAAGCTGTTTCCCTTCCAGTCCAGGTTCCTACCCTATGCTGTGGCATCCTCACTTGCGTCTCCAGGTCACTTTCTGAGGGGCAGAGGACACTTTCGCATTATGTCTGCCTAATGTCCTCCATTTTAATGTCTTCCCAAGATTTTGTGGTGTACTCCAGCAGTCCCGCCACCTTACAGGATTTGACTTCTTCCCCGTCTTACTGACCTAATTTTGTCTTTGCTTCTTTTCATTCCCTGAGTTCCAACCATGCTGGCTTTCGTTCAGTTCCTCAAGCATATCCAGCTTTCTCACAGCTCCGGGGTTTCTTTGAAGGATGTTTCCTGTGCCCAAAGCCTTCTTTCCCACCCACTTCTCTTCCCACGGATGCCTACCTACATCCCATTTCTCAGCAAGACCTCTCTCTCTGAAGAAGCTCAATCTCTGACTCACAATTCTGTACTGTTCCTTAAAGACACTGGTTACTATTTGGAACCAATCACTCTTTTCATTCTCACTCATTTGTTTCTGCACATTGAAAGCAGAGAGTTGTCAGGTTTTTTTCAGTAAGATATCTCCAGAGTGCATTGCAGAGTCGGATATTCAGGAAGCCAACAGTAGGCATTTGTTGAATAAACGGATGAGATAGATCATCATGACAATGGGCAATGGAAAATTTTCACTCTTATCTGTGCATAAAGTTTGATGTAGGGCTGGGGATATAGCTCAGTGGAATAAGCGCTTGCCTAGCAAGCGCAGGGTCCTGAGTTCAATCCCCAGTACCGCAAAAAAAAAAAAAAAAAAAAAAAAAGTTTGATGTAGGTTACAAAAAACTATACAATCATTCCCACTGAAGAGCCTCTGGTGCTACATTGTCTAGTGTGGTAGCTGCTGGCTACAGGACCCTCTGTATCAAAGGACGTGTTGACCATCACCAATTGTTCTGTTGGACAGCTCTGCTCTAGGCCAACTCCCTCTAGAGAAACCCACGTCATGGCTGCTCAGTTGTCTCCAGTTGTAATGAGAACAAGCTCTCACCTGAGATATTCTATGGCTATCTTCCAAAGTGAACCATTTCAATTCCATTCCTCTGTCAACTTGGCTTACTAGGTATGAAAAATGTAATTGACAATTGGGAATGAAGCACCTGCTGAGTAATATGAAAACTGAGAGAAACTCCTGCAACTCCATTCAAAGGGTTTCTTTTTACTGCAACTACAAAAGCCTGGTGGAAATGCTAATCTTTTATTACTAGACTATTGTTTAATATTTATCCAGCACCAAAAACTACGCTGAGGGCACATGCTGAAGCTCATGCTGGTCTCTGCCTGTTGGGACTTACCATTTAATTAGACAGATGGGGAAAAAAATCCCCAAGTGGAGTTCCCAATCACATTTATGAATAATAAGCTGGATTGCAGCTTCTGGCAGGATGTCACGCTGACAGGAGGAAGCAGTGTGTGGCATGTCTTACTGTGCTACACAATGAGCCCCCCTCCACCTCTGCTCTCTGCTGCTACCGGTCTCAAATGCTGCTTGTAACACAGCTGTCTTCAGCTTGCACTCAATTTGGGCAGTAGAGTCTTGCTGAGACCCTCTTGCCTTGGGACCTTGCCACCTAAAGTCCAGTTTTCCTTTCTTTTCCGGGGTTGTGGATACCCACCTTTTGTACCCTGCAGGACAGCACTAATTCAGTTTTACTTTGCTCACTCGCCCTTGCACTGAGGCATGTATCACAGCACACACAGAGATGTCTGGATATCAACCGGCCCTTGGGGAAACTGTGGTCTCATTTTTGTCAGGTGGAGGAAGGATGCTGCTATACTCTTGAGGAACTGAGAGTTTAACCTGCTGGGCCCTGGTCCCCCATTTTATTGTCTTTCTTAAAGCCTTCAAAATTCCTGTTCCTACTTTTAAGAGCTCTTTCAACAGCATCTAGCAAAAGCCATACTCCTTTTTCCATTTTGACAGCTTTATTGTAATGTAATGTGTGTACCATAAAATTCATTTAAGTGCACAATTCAGTCCTTTTTGGGTACGTTCACATAGTTGTAGAATTGTGACCACAATCTGATTTGAAAATGTTTTTCTCTCTCCAGAGAGAAGCTTCACTGCTGTTAGCGGTTATTTTTCCCTTGGGATTTACCTTTTATCTCCATGGGTTTGCCAGCTTGGTACTTTCTACATAGAAGGAGTCACACACCGCATATGTTCTTTTGTGTCTGGCTTCTTTCACTTAGCGTGCTTTTGGGTTTATCAACATCACACCATGTGTCAGTACTGCGTCTGTGTTTGCCACAGGATACCATTCCATTGTATGAATGTAGCACATTTTGTGTATCAACTCACCCTCTTTATACAAAAATACATATTACTTCAAGGCCATCATTAACAATCTTGTCTTTTATTTATTTGAAGGAAGCTCAGAAAGCTATTTCTTAAGTAATGTTTTTCTTAAGTTTTGTACCCTAATACATAAACTCTCTCATTAATATTTACACATAGCTGTGAACCTTTCAGAATCACTTACAAGCAAACACATCAATGGTTCTCCCAGTGTTTGACAGTGGGTGGCAAGAATTTCCCTGGAGAGAGATGATCAGGCTAATTGCTGGCAGAAATGACCACTGTCAATTTCAAGAACCTTAATCTCAATAAATGATTCATTTTAGCTGAAAACACTGGAAAAACTGGCAACAAAAAAGTATTTAGATTTTTAATGATGGTATAAAATATGGCATATTTACAATAATACAGGTTATTTATGTTGAACAAACTGTGTGTTCTCCAGCTCTCTTGCCTCCAGTTTGAACTGGCAGATGTTGCTGGCTTGCCTCTGGCCAGTTTCCACTGGTGAGTCCCCCTGCCACAGGGCACCGTGTCCTGAAGCACTACATAGAGTGCTGATCTATCTCCAGAGAATAAGGTTGTCCCTCTGTGGTAGATGCTGATGGTCAGGTCCCCCCTGGTCTCTGTCTTTCACCCCAGGCCAGGAGTTGGAATCCTCCTTTCTTTTTAATTTCCATTTCTCACAGCTGGAAGCAGCTCACTGTCTCTCTGGACCTCCTGACTTACATTTTCCCATCTATATTCCCAGTTCAGGTGCAAAACACATTCTCACACATAGCTCTGCACCTTGGCTCAGAATCTTTTTTTTTTTTTTGGTGGTACTGGGGATCAAACTCAGGACCCTGCGCTTGCTAGGCAGGTGCTTATTCCACTGAGCTATATCCCCGGCCCCCATGGCTCAGAATCTTTAAGTTTTCTATGCATTTTATGTAACTAACTAACTTATACATATTTGGGAGATAATGTCATTAACTTCCAAAGCCAACCTCTGGAGAATTATCTACAATGTGTATTTAAATAATCCTGGCAGAATTGAAGTACTAGATGACACAATCTGTACCTGTAGGTTGTTACCCTGGTGCAGCCCATTGGTACATTCTGACCCTAAAGATAGCTGTTGTGCTCCTAATGTCTTATTAACTTCCATTATCATTAGCATAGATTGATAAATGCAGTTGACTGAATGGCAACTCTAGTTGATATTACAAAGACTCGATGTATACTTTGTCAGCTTTACAAAGCTACCATTATTCTTCCCTTGTTATGGTTTGTGTCTAGATGTCCCTCTAAAGCCTCATGCAGTCATAGGGCAGCTTCTGGAGTTTATGACTGATCCATGGCCCAATGCTGGGATTGTGGGTGTGAGAGCTACACCACCCTGGGGCAGGCAGCCGGCAGACAGTACAAGGGAGGAAAGAGGCTGCTTGCTGCCCCCCTCTTATTGCTCTTGTTGCTTTTGCCATCTTCTGCCGCTGTGAACAGTTGCCCCTCTGCCATGCCACCCTGCCATGGAGCCAGCTGACTACAGATTGAAGCTTTCACAAACTGAGTGAAATAAAACTTTCCTTCCTTAATTTTGGGTGTTGGGTATTTTGTCTCAGCAATGAGAGGAAAGTAGCTAAGACATTCCTTCACTACCCAGGCTGAGCAATTTCACTGAGAGCACTAAGCTAGCAACTAGCGGAGGTGGGGTTTGCGCCTAGGTTCATTCTTAAATCTGTAGGCCAAGCCTCCGCGCTTCCAGGTGACTGGATGTCCCTTATTCAGAGGCCCTACATTCCTCCCTGATAGCCAAGAGATTTCCAGGCCTCAGTCAGACTGTCTACACAACCAAGGCATTTCACTGGACTGCTCACTGTGCACCTTACCTTTGGGAAATGGGCACAGAGAGGAGGAGGCAGGAGGCCCCCAGGGAAAATGCTCTACCACTTTCAGAAGTCCGTACTCTGAGTCTGCAGGGCCGCACAGCTCCATCTATAGCAGAGAGAACACTTTCCGCACGCCCGCCCTCAGGGCATCTACTCCCTTGCCCTGTCAGCGGCTCCCCCCGCACACACACTTGACTCTAAGGTTTTCAGCCCCTCTCAATCACAGATCCATATGTGGTTCTAAACATGTCCAAGAAACACATTCATCTCCCTTGCCTTCCCTGGGTGCTCTAGGAACCACTCACATCTTTGTGTCAGCTACAAATAAAAACCCTAGGCAGAGAGCCTGCCATCTGCTTCCTGTGGCCATGGACTCGTTCATGGGCCTGGTAGGTCTGAAACCACAGCTGTTCTCACAAGTTCGGGTATTTACTCTCTGGCTTCCTATTTTTCCCTTTCATACTAAAGACCTTTATCACACTGAGCTGGTTCAACTAGGTTTGCTGAGTCCTAAAGACACACTCGATGTGATATGAGTGTGCTCACTGCTATTTAATATTTATCAAGGACACTCAGAACTCTTGGCAGCCCTGAGAAAGGCAGTGTCCCCAACCCCTCCCTCCTTCATTGCCACAAAGAATTTGACCCCGCGGGAGTTAACTTGCTGAGGTTCTGTCATTGCTTACTTGTGTAACCTTGGAGCTCTGTCCCCTGCAGGCGTCCAGGGACTGTCTGAGTGGTGTCAGGCTTCTGATGCTAACTGTCACAGTTATGGATGTGACCTCAAGCACAGACCTCCTGCCACCCTGAATTAGTCTGAGCAGGCCCGAGCCAGCTGTCCCTGTGGGAATGTCACCAACCCTGGATTTCTTTTTCTGCTTCTGCCCTTGTGTTTGCAGCCTGAGCTCAGGAATACAGCTTCCTGCTATTTATGAGAAGTCATGGGTCTGGCACCAGCTTCTGTACCCAGCTGCCTTCCTTCTCTCAGGTCCTCTCAAGCACTGTTTCTCTAAAGCTCTGGGTGAGTGTCACTGGGACACTCTTAAAAAACTTTGTTGGCCAACGTGTCTGACACTCCACAGCAGCCAGCTTCTTGCCTCTGATGCTGAAGGTGAACCTGGCTCTAATGACCTCCTCAGCTGCTTGACTGCCTCTCCTTTTCCACAGTTTCTTGCTTTTAACAGCTTGTTTAAGGTCCCTTGAATAAGCTGTCGGCCTCCAAAGGACGGATGGTGCTAGAAACAGTGTAGGAAGCTAAAAATAAACACCTTTTGCAGATAGGGACAGACATGCTGTACAAATAGATTACCTGGCTACTCTCCAGACCTAATTGCCCTGGAGGCCTAGTTGTTTCCCATTAGGAGAATTTAAAGTGTTTGCATGGGGAGCTCCACAATGCACAGGTGCTAGAGACCTTTTGAAAATTGCCCTTCAGCTGGGCAGTGACAGGCAGAAATCTATTGTTTGTAGAATGGTGCAGGCTGTCGCAGTGGGCTCCTTGTGAGGTAGTTACCATCCTATCATTAAAGCAAACACTAGAGTGTGACATGATAATAAATCTCCAGCGTTTTCTCCTTTTGGTTTAATTGATTAATTAATTTTTGCCAGTGCAAAACCTAAGGGACTTTGAAATTAGCAAATACATTTGTCTGAGCCCAGGAATGCCATCGTTAGAGAAATGGTTATAATAATACCAGCCGATTCCCCTGAGCAGCCCTTGGTACCCAAGGCTGCTCCTTCTCCATCTCAGCAAGGAGACTCCCGCCGGTGTGCATCTTTGGGGCACACACTATGTAGGAGGCATCTTGTTGTTATCACTTCTGCATCTTAAAAGAGTCCTACAAGATCATCTTTCAGGGAGGGAAGTGGAAAGCAGGGCAGGTAAGTGACTTGTCCCACCCCTACAGCCAATGGTGGTGCCTCAAAGGTGAAGCACCTACAGCCGGCTGGATCTGTGTCAGGGGCTGTGCGCAGGGTGGGACGGTTGCACATCTGGAACTGGGAGCCACTGGATTGGGCTCAGTCACCTTTGTAACACAGTCACCTCTCCCTGCTGTTCAGATAGGTCGGGCCAGGGGGAGAGGGGATAGGTGACCCTCAGTACTCTCTCAGGGGGTCAGGGAAACCAAATCAGGGTTGGTTCAAGCTTGATGAGGCCACATGTTAGTCTGGTTTTAGGCACAGGTTTCCAGACTCTGATGGGGAATCCTGACTCCAAGAAGGACTGATGAACTGATCTTTCCACGGCCACAAAAAATTTCTTAATAACACCCTGAGGCGATTCTCAGTGGTTAAGTTCCAACTAGCAGCAGGAAGGACAGGGGTTAGAATCTAACCTACCAGGAGTATGGGCTGGATCTCTAGCCCTGATTTCATAGCTTTATGGCAATTTCCACCATGAAAATGGATTCACTCAAAGGTGCTTTCAATTGTGATTAAACATTTTCTCCCTGTGGTGGTGTCAAGACTGTAAAACACCTAATACTGTAGTTAATTATAATACTGTGAACTGCTTTAACCTTTACTAGTATCTGTGTTTTGGGAGGCTGACACTTTTCCCCAATTCTTGCATTTGATGCTCAGAGCCAGCAGGGGATGGACAGAGCAGCAAACAAAACTGGGGACTTCTGAAGAGGTCAGAGGCGGAGCCATCTCCAGTCAGGCACAGTGCCACGAACTCTTTTTGCTTTAATAACTGCTTAGGGAGCTATTACGGTACATGTCACCTCATGTCGAAAGAGAAGAGAATTGTTCTGGAATCTTAGAAACAGCTGACAGATGTCTCATCAGAGCTTAAAAAGGAAAACAAAACTGAATTTCCCTTCTCTTCACTGCATTCATCGCTTTGTCCTGGAGGGTGGGGATAAGGGTACAGTGCTAGGGATAGGAACAACCACCAGGCTCTACGCATTCCCCTCAGAATAAGACCTACTTGGAAAATAATCAGCCTTAGAAACTAGAGATCAAAAATACCACCCCAGTCAGCCTCTCCTCACCTCACCTGCCTTACAGAGCAGCCACCGAGCAAGAGAACAGTGACGGCAGGTGAGGCAAGGACACGCTGATGGGGGCTGGCACTGTTGATCTCTAGTCTTTAAGGTTGATTGTTTTCCAACTAGGTTTTATTTTCAAGGAAAGAGAGTATTTGAAAAGACTTCTAGAGATTGTCATCTCATTCTTCCAAACAAGTGTATGAAATTAGTATTATTCTACCTATATTACAGAAGAAGAACTGAGGCTCAGTTAATAAATTCTTTACCGTCACAGCTACTAGGTTATGGCACCGGATTCTTTATTTTTTGAAATGTGACGACCTTCTCCTGCCTCAGCTTGGCTTCCTAGCCAGTGGTTTGGACTAATTCACCCATTGCCTAAAGGTGCAAGTCTCCAAAACAAACCTACGGTCATTTCTGAGCCCTTTCTGTGAAGACATGCTACAAAGCTCCCCGCCACGCTAATGAGCCGCTAGAATCTGTCCTGCTCTTCCTGCCGCCTTCCAGTAATATGCGGAGGGAACCCTGAAATAGCGCTAGATTCTGTGGCAGGTCCGCGCAGAGGGAAAGGGTCCCTTGGAGGTGGCGAGTTAGGGCCCCTGGGCTGACTCTCAGACGCGTTGGTTGTTTCCAGTGTTCCACAGAGGAGCCTTGATTTCATGCTGAGAGCCACGGGTGGCGAGGTGGCAGAACGGGAGTGGGGGACGAAAGAATTTAAACGGAAATAATAAAAGTCCTCGCTGGAAAAATCATCTGTAAAAATGGTTAATGAATGGAAAAGAGGATGACAGTGACCCGTGCCACTAGGTCCCCAGGTATTTACTAAATGTCAAATGCTTTTGTGTAGATTTTTTAATCTTCCCCAAATTGTATGTTCGGCTCTAACGTGATTATTACTATTTTATAGACAAAAGTTTTAAGTCCTACGCAAGAGACTTCCTTGCTAAACCTCACCCGATTAGTGGCACAGGGGAGCCAACGGGTGTGCTTACAAATGCTTTGCAACTGGCCAATAGCAGGTAGGGGGAGCAGCAGTCCTAGTTTGTAAGGCGACCCGATTTCCAAGGTCTGAATACTCCCACCTAGGCCAGTTTTAAGCCCCAGCCACACATCGGCAGGGAAAAGGCTCACCAACCAGGGGCTTAGTACTGAGCCTTAGGCACTCCTGTGAAGGCTGTTCCTCCTTTGTCTATTTATCTGTTTGCTTAGCAGTACCTGGGATGGGACGACTGAACCCTGGGGCATTTGCCCTGAGCTGCATTTCCAGTCCTTCTTGTTTTTTCTTTTCAGACAGGGTTTTGCTAAAGCACTAAATTGCCTAGGCTGGGTTTGAATTCCTCCACCTCCCAAGTGCAGGGATTCCAGACCTGTGCCACCATGCTAGGCTGGATCATTCCTTTTACAGCTGGTCTTCACAAAGAGCCCAGCACCAAAGAGGTACCAGGGAAGAGGCTACACTGGTTCAGATATCAGATGCCACACCTCCAAACAGCAACAACAGGGCTTTGAACCTGCTCTCCTGTCCCCTGTGACCTGCTTTAAAACACCCATCTCCTACTAGAGCCCAAATGAATCCTGTGCAGGTTTGCATGTGAAGAATTTTGCAAAGCATAGCCCTAAGTCCCTTTCTTCTATTCCATTCTGCCACTATTTCTTGGATAAACAAAGCTTGTCCATTTTGTGCATGCTTCAGGTATATCTGTATCATTGAGCTGTGTAATTGGATGATATTAATATTGCTTTCAAAATGGAAGACGGAAGCAATTTCCCCATGTGAGAGTGGAGTGGAGGACGCCCCTCAGCAGTTACGTTCCCTCCCGTGGTCTGTATTGCTTCTTGGAGTTTTCTTCTTTGGATGTCTGCCCTGGCCATCTCCACGCAATGGCAGAGCAGCCCATTAGGAGTTATGAGTCCTCCCTTCCTCTCTCTGCAGGGTGTCTGTGAACCTAGTTTTCAAACATTGATTTTGAAAATCATTTAATCAGTGATGCCTTTAGGTAAAATGTAACCTAGGAAGACGGGGGATCAAGAGGACAATACACAGGGCTTTGGTATCAGCCAGTCCAGGCTTGAGTCCCGGCTCCTTCATTTAATTCCATGCCATCTTAGATAAGCTCCTTCATCTTTCTGGGTCTGACCTCTTTATCTGTAAACCAGGGGTAAAAATGCTACCGTATCTCTGGATTGTTGTGAAGTTCAGATGAATGAGTGTAGCTAAGAGTTTAATACAGGGCCTCCCCGCCACAAAATACTAATGATTATATCAAAATATATAGAGGAAAGGCATATTTAGTTTTGAACCATTAAGATAATGCTTGGTGGATACAAGACCCATAAACCCAAGAGATAAATCCAAGACCCGCAGAAGTCTTTGCTTTGAGGATCTTTAAAGGAGAATGTCTATCCACCACCACACCTATTTCTCAAATGCACAGCCCACACTGCTAACTGTATCTCTTGGCCAACTAAGGAATTTCATATTTGCGTTGCAAGTGGTATTTGTATATTTGGCAGGCTTGACTTTTAGAGATCATTTTTTAGAAATGTAAACAGAACCTACCTTGCTCATGACAAGAAATGCAAATTTTAAAGTTCTTCTCTGAAATAATAAATTAGAAGATCAAACTTGTGTCTGATTAAATATGAGTGTCTTCAGGTAGTGTTCTAAGTGAAGAATTTGCATTTAAATGGAAAGATTAATGACTAATACACAAATCCCATTTTAATCACAATTTCCCTAACACATAATTTATATTTTTTACACAGATCATCCACCTTAAGTCAGCAGTCAAAAATGATAGGTGTAGTATTTTATAAAATAATTTTTATGTCACCAATCATGTGTGTCACCTCTAAATACTTCTGAGGCTGCTAGTTTCACACAGTTTCTTCAGAGTGATCTAAATGTTGGTACAGTAATTTGGGTATAAATGTATATGAGAACCTGTGAGTCTCGCCTCATGGAAATATCTCAAGTTGAAAGGAAAGGATCTCATGGCAACGACTTACTGTGCAATCCTACTCCTTCCTTGGATCTTTCTTCTGAAATCTGGGGCAAAAGTTTGTCCCTCTACTTCAATTTGAAGTAGTTGCTTAAAAAAATATTTGAACTCCTTCTCTTCAGGAGAATCTGGTAGTGAAAACACAAACGGGGTATATTTTCCTCCACAGTAAATTGTAAAGTAATGTTCTTAAAAACAAACAAACAAATGGCCCTCCTAAGGGACCCAGAGCACCTGCATTGATGTATTTCTCATTATGTAGAGGATGAAGTTTGGTCTACTAACTAGGACATCAACAATCATCTGGTTTATTCTAAACTATTCTTCACAATCGGCTCCTGCCACCAATATTTATCCCCTGTCAAGGGCATGCCCCATGAACCCAGAGGATGTTCCATGGAATAAGGATATCTGTCTTAATGCTTGAGCAGGAGAACAGCAAAACTGGACAACCAGGTCCCAGGAAAATCACTTGACAGAAGGGAAATTAGCCCAGGCGTAGAATGGTATCTGTTCTCTGTGAGTGGCTTTGGGCTCCATGTTGAGTAAATGTTGAAATTTGATTTACATTAGCTGGAGAATTGTAATGAAATGACAAATTTGCTTTAAATAATCTTTCTCAGAGGGGACAGCCAATAACAGAGTCAGCAATGCAGACGCTGCCAGACAATTTAAAGTTACTAGTCAGTGTTATATCCTCCTCTGGGTCCTGGTAATTTATGGAGCTTTTCAAGCCCTTCTTCTCTCCTCCTCCACCTCCACCCCCTCCCCCTCTCTTCCTTCTCTCCCTCTCCCCTCTGGAAGCAGTGAGAGCAAATTACATTCAGCAAACAAGACAATGATAAAATATGGGAAACCGGAAAGAATAAAGAGTTATTAGACCTAGCTTGTCCATCCCTGCCCTTAAAGGCTCAATTTAATTCTGGAGTTTGGCGTGCTATTTAGAAATAACACCTCTCCTATGAGTTGGCCCCTCTGCTTCCTATTGATCGCTTCCGATTGCTGAGCAGTAAAATTAGTACCACGTCCTTTGCCATTAAGAGGACAGATGGAGATGAAAGGGGAAGAACAAGCACTTTACTCAGAAAAGCATGCCTGCAGCTTTGGGACCCTCTAGCTTCCGTGACCTCTGATTTGTGCCCCTAATAAATGCACCAGGAAAGGCAGCTTGATTGCATGGTGGCTGGGCTAGGGGTTGGGCTCGACCTTTGTTTGTGCTAGGGAAACCTAGTTTAAAAACCTCTGTAATGCTAACCACACTAGACCATTCCTCATCTAGCTACGTTTTACTCATGATGTCAGAGCTGACTTGTTCAGAAGCTGGCATCCAGTTAAGGTTGATTAAAAATATAGAGTTGCTTGTTTCTGAGCAATGTAACTTTACCTGATTGAGAAGGAAGAAAAATGTATGAATTAGTGTCTAATGGGCCTTCTAGTCTCAGCCAGTGGCTAAATTCACTGCTGCTTTACGGAATGATCCCTGATGGACAATAGAAAAAGATGTGGTCCAGTAGTTAATGAAACCAGAACAGTACAAAGAACACATATAGTTTAATTCACTGTACCTCTGTTGTGTTCAGATTCTTACCCAAAAGACCTTTTAACTAGAGCGCTCTCAAGTGGGAGTCAGGTTGCCTTTGCAGTAGTATATGGGCAACAGGAAAAAAGCAAACAAACTCTTGTTTCTCACTAACATTCCATTCCCTAATCATCCTCCCCGAATTCAGCTCAGGCTTCCACCAGAGTTCATTTCATCTTCATCAGCATTGCCATTTTCTATCGCATATTTCAAAGAGCAATTGGAAAGCAGATATTTAATCAGAAAAGTTGGGGATTCATTTTTTGGACACCTAATCTGTCTTCAGAGGCTCTCAGACAGACCAAATTGCTGTTGACTACATAAACAACAGAATCGTCCTTGAGAAAGTCTGAAACACGGTGGAAAGTGCATCTTCTACAGAGGTGTTTAGATCCGGCTCAAATCCGAGTTTTCCAGAACCTCAGTTTTCTCTTCTGGACAATGGAGGCAACTCGCTAAATTGTCTATTTGTGAGGGCTCTTGCACACACTTGTCCTAATACAAGCGAGGAAGATGAACCTGAGATAAATGAGTGAGGGATCGTCTGGCAAGAATGAAATGGGTGTCCCATAAATAGGGTATTGGTGGACTTTATTCCAGAAGCCAGAATGGAAAACACCATTGTAACAAAATGGGATAAACTAGATTGTGCCGTTACCCTTCACAGGCACAAGATTCCTGAATGCAGCCTTAGAAGAAGCTGCACTACACACTAACTTCCCTGGGAACCTTCTCAGACTCTCCCTGTCATTAATCTCTGTTTCTCTATGAATCCACATCATTCCTGTTCTCCCTGGAAACTGTTTCCTTTGGGTCCAGCCTTCACAACAGAGTTCCTAAGTGTCACCGTTCCATGTCCAGTCACATAAAGGTAATCTCCACTACTATCTGTTGAGATCAATTCCAGATTTAGAAAGAAAGCATTCTTATTGATCCAGCTTGAGTAAGATGTTGTCCAAGCCTGGTCTACTCTGGTAAGGTTCAGTCATAGAATCACATGGTACAGAATGGCTACTGGGGAAGGGGATGTGTTGACTTCGATAGTGAGGTCTGTTAAGGAGGGCTTATGACTTGGAAAGATACCCTATCATGTTCTTACTGCAAGAGTAAGGAAACATGTCAGGAGCTACAGTGATTGGCCAGGAACAGGCACTGAGTAAGAAATAGCAAGAATGTGTCAGTCACTGAGAGAGCTTCAGTGGTGGATTGACACTGGCCTTCCACTTTTTATCCACACAAGCCACTGTTTCTGAGTGGGATGATGGAAGTGGTTACTCAAATACCAAACTTTTCACAGCTGAGATCTTGATCCTTATAAACAAAGTGTATGCAGTAGCCTAAACTTAGAAAGCTCTGGTGTGATTGTCTGCCATGCTGTCTGGGCCAGGTTTCTCTGACCTGAACGGGATTTGGCAACAATACTTTGGGAAGGAATGGGGGATTTACAGCCTGTTATGGGACCACATGGCAATGATAGGCATTTCAATTCAGATCCAAGATGGCCTGGATGCCTTCTGAAGAGAAGCCCTCAAAGTTCATGCACGTATTGCCCAGGATTGCTTTTGCTATTGTATTATATCACTTAATGCTAAGCAATAATCGATGACAGGATATTAGATTAATAGTGTATATCTGTATGTGTTAGCCTGAACACACACTTCGAAGATATCAATATGTAAAGCAGCAACAAGCGGTGTTTTTTTCTGTTGTTGTTGTTGTTGATGTTGTTGCTGTTGTTGATGTATGCCTGTTTTCTTTCTTG